>CM042415.1:34981207-35001207 GCA_023634145.1 Thymallus thymallus | reverse complement strand
TTGTGTCTACTGTTCAAACAAACCACCAATCCTCTCTAATCATGTCCCTGTCACCCAGACGAAGAGGACAGGGGAAGATGAGAGGGAGGACAATGGGAAGATGAGAGGGAGGACAGGGGAAGATGAGAGGGAGGACAGGGGAGGATGAGAGGGAGGACAGTGGGAAGAGGAGAGGGGAAGAGGAGATGGAGGACAGGGGAAGATGAGAGGGGAAGAGGAGATGGAGGACAGGGGAAGAGGAGATGGAGGACAGGGGAAGAGGAGATGGAGGACAGGAGAAGAGGAGATGGAGGACAGGGGAAGAGGAGATGGAGAACAGGGGAAGATGAGATGGAGGACAGGGGAAGAGGAGATGGAGGACAGGGGAAGATGAGATGGAGGACAGGGGAAGAGGAGATGGAGGACAGTGGGAAGAGGAGAGGGGAAGAGGAGATGGAGGACAGGGGAAGATGAGAGGGAGGACAGGGGAAGAGGAGAGGGAGGACAGTGGGAAGAGGAGATGGAGGACAGGGGAAGAGGAGATAGAGGACAGGGGAAGAGGAGATGGAGGACAGGGGAAGAGGAGATGGAGGACAGTGGGAAGAGGAGAGGGGAAGAGGAGATGGAGGACAGGGGAAGATGAGAGGGAGGACAGGGGAAGAGGAGATGGAGGACAGGGGAAGAGGAGATGGAGGACAGGGGAAGATGAGAGGGAGGACAGGGGAAGATGAGAGGGAGGACAGTGGGAAGAGGAGAGGGGAAGAGGAGATGGAGGACAGGGGAAGATGAGAGGGGAAGAGGAGATGGAGGACAGGGGAAGAGGAGATGGAGGACAGGGGAAGAGGAGATGGAGGACAGGGGAAGAGGAGATGGGGGACAGGGGAAGAGGAGATGGAGGACAGGGGAAGAGGAGACAGCTATATCGGTCTGCTAATACAGGACTATTAATGAGCTAATGTGCGCTAATGTATTTAGCATGATTCTTTCCAGGACATATACATGTCTTTTATGGGCAGATTTTGCAACGCATCACTGGATCAATCTAAAACGTTGCACACACACTGCTTCTATCTAGTGGCCAAAATCTAAATTGCACCTAAACTTCTATATGATATTATGACCAAAGGTAGGGACACTGACCCTGGCCTTTGGTAGGGACACTGACCCTGGCCTTTGGTAGGGACCCTGACCCTGGCCTTTGGTAGGGACACTGACCCTGGCCTTTGGTAGGGACACTGACCCTGGCCTTTGGTAGGGACCCTGACCCTGGCCTTTGGTAGGGACACTGACCCTGGCCTTTGGTAGGGACACTGACCCTGGCCTTTGGTAAGGACACTGACCCTGACATTTGGTAGGGACACTGACCCTGACCTTTGGTAGGGACACTGACCCTGGCCTTTGGTAGGGACACTGACACTGACCTTTGGTAGGGACCCTGACCCTGGCCTTTGGTAGGGACACTGACCCTGGCCTTTGGTAGGGACACTGACCCTGGCCTTTGGTAGGGACACTGACCCTGACCTTTGGTAGGGACCCTGACACTGACCCTGGCCTTTGGTAGGTACCCTGACCATGGCCTTTGGTAGGGACCCTGACCCTGGCCATCGGTAGGGACCCAGACCTTTGGTAGGGACACTGACCCTGGCCTTTGATAGGGACACTGACCCTGGCCTTTGGTAAGGACACTGACCCTGACCTTTGGTAGGGACACTGACCCTGACCTTTGGTAGGGACACTGACCCTGGCCTTTGGTAGGGACACTGACACTGACCTTTGGTAGGGACCCTGACCCTGGCCTTTGGTAGGGACACTGACCCTGGCCTTTGGTAGGGACACTGACCCTGGCCTTTGGTAGGGACACTGACCCTGACCTTTGGTAGGGACCCTGACACTGACCCTGGCCTTTGGTAGGTACCCTGACCATGGCCTTTGGTAGGGACCCTGACCCTGGCCTTTGGTAGGGACACTGACCCTGGCCTTTAGTAGGGACCCTGACCCTGACCTTTGGTAGGGACCCTGGCCCTGACCCTGGCCTTTGGTAGGGACCCTGACACTGACCTTTGGTAGGGACCCTGGCCTTTGGTAGGGACCCTGGCCCTGACCCTGGCATTTGGTAGGGACCCTGACACTGACCTTTGGTATCACATTCTTTAAGTACCAACGGACACTTTCAACTGGTTGGATTACAGAAATATTGTTCCATTCTTCAACCTTTCGGATGTTACCAGACTGTGGTGCCTTTCTCTGTGGCAACGTTTTGGTAGAGTGGTGAGAGGTTCTGTATTTATGAGGGCAATAAACCTGTGGGGGGGGGGGGACTGAGAAAGGGGTTTCTGACACCCACCCCACCCACCCAGGCAAGTTGTGACAGTAGATATGATGGTAGGAGCTATAGTGGAGGTGGTCAGTATGGTAGATATGATGGTATGAGATATAGTGGAGGTGGTCAGTATGGTAGATATGATGGTATGAGCTGTAGTGGAGGTGGTCAGTATGGTAGATATGATGGTATGAGCTGTAGTGGAGGTGGTCAGTATGGTAGATATGATGGTATGAGCTGTAGTGGAGGTGGTCAGTATGGTAGATATGATGGTATGAGCTGTAGTGGAGGTGGTCAGTATGGTAGATATGATGGTATGAGATATAGCGGAGGTGGTCAGTATGGTAGATATGATGGTATGAGATATAGTGGAGGTGGTCAGTATGGTAGATATGATGGTATGAGCTGTAGTGGAGGTGGTCAGTATGGTAGATATGATGGTATGAGCTGTAGTGGAGGTGGTCAGTATGGTAGATATGATGGTATGAGATATAGCGGAGGTGGTCAGTATGGTAGATATGATGGTATGAGATATAGTGGAGGTGGTCAGTATGGTAGATATGATGGTATGAGCTGTAGTGGAGGTGGTCAGTATGGTAGATATGATGGTAGGAGCTGTAGTGGAGGTGGTCAGTATGGTAGATATGATGGTATGAGCTGTAGTGGAGGTGGTCAGTATGGTAGATATGATGGTATGAGATATAGTGGAGGTGGTCAGTATGGTAGATATGATGGTATGAGCTGTAGTGGAGGTGGTCAGTGTGGTAGATATGATGGTATGAGATATAGTGGAGGTGGTCAGTATGGTAGATATGATGGTATGAGATATAGTGGAGGTGGTCAGTATGGTAGATATGATGGTATGAGCTGTAGTGGAGGTGGTCAGTATGGTAGATATGATGGTATGAGCTGTAGTGGAGGTGGTCAGTATGGTAGATATGATGGTATGAGATATAGTGGAGGTGGTCAGTATGGTAGATATGATGGTATGAGATATAGTGGAGGTGGTCAGTATGGTAGATATGATGGTAGGAGATATAGTGGAGGTGGTCAGTATGGTAGATATGATGGTATGAGCTGTAGTGGAGGTGGTCAGTATGGTAGATATGATGGTATGAGATATAGTGGAGGTGGTCAGTATGGTAGATATGATGGTATGAGATATAGTGGAGGTGGTCAGTATGGTAGATATGATGGTATGAGATATAGTGGAGGTGGTCAGTATGGTAGATATGATGGTATGAGCTGTAGTGGAGGTGGTCAGTATGGTAGATATGATGGTATGAGCTGTAGTGGAGGTGGTCAGTATGGTAGATATGATGGTATGAGATAT
The DNA here is from genome assembly GCA_023634145.1 of Thymallus thymallus. Taxonomy (NCBI): domain Eukaryota; kingdom Metazoa; phylum Chordata; class Actinopteri; order Salmoniformes; family Salmonidae; genus Thymallus; species Thymallus thymallus. The sequence continues at coordinate 34,997,575 of CM042415.1, read as the reverse complement.
AGTGGAGGTGGTCAGTATGGTAGATATGATGGTATGAGATATAGTGGAGGTGGTCAGTATGGTAGATATGATGGTATGAGATATAGTGGAGGTGGTCAGTATGGTAGATATGATGGTATGAGCTGTAGTGGAGGTGGTCAGTATGGTAGATATGATGGTATGAGATATAGTGGAGGTGGTCAGTATGGTAGATATGATGGTAGGAGATATACTGGAGGTGGTCAGTATGGTAGATATGATGGTATGAGCTGTAGTGGAGGTGGTCAGTATGGTAGATATGATGGTATGAGATGTAGTGGAGGTGGTCAGTATGGTAGATATGATGGTATGAGCTGTAGTGGAGGTGGTCAGTATGGTAGATATGATGGTATGAGATATAGTGGAGGTGGTCAGTATGGTAGATATGATGGTATGAGATGTAGTGGAGGTGGTCAGTATGGTAGATATGATGGTATGAGCTGTAGTGGAGGTGGTCAGTATGGTAGATATGATGGTATGAGATATAGTGGAGGTGGTCAGTATGGTAGATATGATGGTATGAGCTGTAGTGGAGGTGGTCAGTATGGTAGATATGATGGTATGAGCTGTAGTGGAGGTGGTCAGTATGGTAGATATGATGGTATGAGATATAGTGGAGGTGGTCAGTATGGTAGATATGATGGTAGGAGATATAGTGGAGGTGGTCAGTATGGTAGATATGATGGTAGGAGATATAGTGGAGGTGGTCAGTATGGTAGATATGATGGTATGAGCTGTAGTGGAGGTGGTCAGTATGGTAGATATGATGGTATGAGATATAGTGGAGGTGGTCAGTATGGTAGATATGATGGTATGAGCTGTAGTGGAGGTGGTCAGTATGGTAGATATGATGGTATGAGATATAGTGGAGGTGGTCAGTATGGTAGATATGATGGTATGAGCTGTAGTGGAGGTGGTCAGTATGGTAGATATGATGGTATGAGCTGTAGTGGAGGTGGTCAGTATGGTAGATATGATGGTATGAGCTATAGTGGAGGTGGTCAGTATGGTAGATATGATGGTATGAGATATAGTGGAGGTGGTCAGTATGGTAGATATGATGGTATGAGCTGTAGTGGAGGTGGTCAGTATGGTAGATATGATGGTATGAGCTGTAGTGGAGGTGGTCAGTATGGTAGATATGATGGTATGAGCTGTAGTGGAGGTGGTCAGTATGGTAGATATGATGGTATGAGCTGTAGTGGAGGTGGTCAGTATGGTAGATATGATGGTATGAGATATAGCGGAGGTGGTCAGTATGGTAGATATGATGGTATGAGATATAGTGGAGGTGGTCAGTATGGTAGATATGATGGTATGAGCTGTAGTGGAGGTGGTCAGTATGGTAGATATGATGGTATGAGCTGTAGTGGAGGTGGTCAGTATGGTAGATATGATGGTATGAGATATAGCGGAGGTGGTCAGTATGGTAGATATGATGGTATGAGATATAGTGGAGGTGGTCAGTATGGTAGATATGATGGTATGAGCTGTAGTGGAGGTGGTCAGTATGGTAGATATGATGGTAGGAGCTGTAGTGGAGGTGGTCAGTATGGTAGATATGATGGTATGAGCTGTAGTGGAGGTGGTCAGTATGGTAGATATGATGGTATGAGATATAGTGGAGGTGGTCAGTATGGTAGATATGATGGTATGAGCTGTAGTGGAGGTGGTCAGTGTGGTAGATATGATGGTATGAGATATAGTGGAGGTGGTCAGTATGGTAGATATGATGGTATGAGATATAGTGGAGGTGGTCAGTATGGTAGATATGATGGTATGAGCTGTAGTGGAGGTGGTCAGTATGGTAGATATGATGGTATGAGCTGTAGTGGAGGTGGTCAGTATGGTAGATATGATGGTATGAGATATAGTGGAGGTGGTCAGTATGGTAGATATGATGGTATGAGATATAGTGGAGGTGGTCAGTATGGTAGATATGATGGTAGGAGATATAGTGGAGGTGGTCAGTATGGTAGATATGATGGTATGAGCTGTAGTGGAGGTGGTCAGTATGGTAGATATGATGGTATGAGATATAGTGGAGGTGGTCAGTATGGTAGATATGATGGTATGAGATATAGTGGAGGTGGTCAGTATGGTAGATATGATGGTATGAGATATAGTGGAGGTGGTCAGTATGGTAGATATGATGGTATGAGCTGTAGTGGAGGTGGTCAGTATGGTAGATATGATGGTATGAGCTGTAGTGGAGGTGGTCAGTATGGTAGATATGATGGTATGAGATATAGTGGAGGTGGTCAGTATGGTAGATATGATGGTATGAGATATAGTGGAGGTGGTCAGTATGGTAGATATGATGGTATGAGATATAGTGGAGGTGGTCAGTATGGTAGATATGATGGTATGAGCTGTAGTGGAGGTGGTCAGTATGGTAGATATGATGGTATGAGATATAGTGGAGGTGGTCAGTATGGTAGATATGATGGTAGGAGATATACTGGAGGTGGTCAGTATGGTAGATATGATGGTATGAGCTGTAGTGGAGGTGGTCAGTATGGTAGATATGATGGTATGAGATGTAGTGGAGGTGGTCAGTATGGTAGATATGATGGTATGAGCTGTAGTGGAGGTGGTCAGTATGGTAGATATGATGGTATGAGATATAGTGGAGGTGGTCAGTATGGTAGATATGATGGTATGAGATGTAGTGGAGGTGGTCAGTATGGTAGATATGATGGTATGAGCTGTAGTGGAGGTGGTCAGTATGGTAGATATGATGGTATGAGATATAGTGGAGGTGGTCAGTATGGTAGATATGATGGTATGAGCTGTAGTGGAGGTGGTCAGTATGGTAGATATGATGGTATGAGCTGTAGTGGAGGTGGTCAGTATGGTAGATATGATGGTATGAGATATAGTGGAGGTGGTCAGTATGGTAGATATGATGGTAGGAGATATAGTGGAGGTGGTCAGTATGGTAGATATGATGGTAGGAGATATAGTGGAGGTGGTCAGTATGGTAGATATGATGGTATGAGCTGTAGTGGAGATGGTCAGTATGGTAGATATGATGGTATGAGATATAGTGGAGGTGGTCAGTATGGTAGATATGATGGTATGAGCTGTAGTGGAGGTGGTCAGTATGGTAGATATGATGGTATGAGATATAGTGGAGGTGGTCAGTATGGTAGATATGATGGTATGAGCTGTAGTGGAGGTGGTCAGTATGGTAGATATGATGGTATGAGATATAGTGGAGGTGGTCAGTATGGTAGATATGATGGTAGGAGCTTGCATGGCATGGCTGTTGGACTGGTGTCCTTGTTACAAAAGTGTTCAGAGGAGAGCATGTTCAGACCTGCCTGTGAAGAAAAGGTAGTCTCTCTCTCTCTCTCTCTCTCTCTCTCTATCTCTCGCTCTCTCTCTCTCTATCTATCTTCTTCCTCTTGCTCTCTGCTCTCCCCAGTCCACTCTGCTCTGTTTTTATGTGGTTGGTGCCTCATATCTTCCGAGATCTGCACCAGCCCTGTTTAAGAAAAGACTCCCCAACAACTGGACAGAAATATGTCCCTATGTCTCTGCACTTATTTTAGACATACCATACACAGGAGATTATATTTTAAAACATTAACTCTCTCTCTCCCCCATCTCTTTCTCTCTCTTTCTGACTCTCTCTCAGCCCCTTTCTCTCTCCCCCTCTCTTTCTGACTCTCTCTCGCCCCCTTTCTCTCTCCCCCTCTCTTTCTGACTCTCTCTCTCTCCCCTTCTTTCTGACTCTCTCTCTTTCTGGCTCTCTCTCTTTCTGGCTCTCTCTCTTTCTGACTCTCTCTCTTTCTGACTCTCTTCTCACTTTCCCCTCAAAATGAAAATTATATCAAAGCACTGCCAGATAATCACTACAGTGTTATTATCACACATTGACATTGATACAGTATAATAACATAATTATAGGTAGTAGTGTCATAGGATTATGTATCAAATATTTTAATCTAAAGCTTTGTCTCATAAATAATGTTCTTGTTATGTTACGGCAGATCATATCTCGCCCCATGTTTGTTTGCTCAAACATAATCGTATTGTGAGTTTGCGAAGGCCAGCTCTCAATATTAGGCGTATAATTACAGGTTTGAATAAAACTCCGCGGTGCTAGGGAGGGAGAGAGGGGGGAAGAAGTCCTGCTGCTGAAAATATTTCCTGTTTCGCGATAGAGAACCCACCTCCATGCTCTGACTCAACGTAGTGTTCACTCTGCATTCACAGAGAGATTCTTCAGCAGTGAGTCTACAGCTGCCCTGGAGAAGGGTGTTACGTGAAGGGAGTCTGCCTCTCCCAAAGCGCGGCTCAAACTTTCAACGCAGCATTCTTGACTTACACAAAACGTTCTCTCTATTCAGTTTTTATAGAACCGGGATATATTTTAATGAACAACTGTGGAAAATATATGTACAATATATGTACAGTCATGGAGCGACGTGGATTTCCCTTACTTTGGTTGGGCACAATACCTTTCCTGTTTATATCCGTCCTGGAACCGAGCAGAGTTGGTGAGTTAAAAAAATAAATCATAATTTGTTCTTAACTTACTTGCCTAGTTAAATAAAGGTTACATTTAAATAAAGGTTACAAACACTGTATGAGCTATTGGTATGTGCGCTACTAGTATGTTTCTTCAGAACAGCGCAACAGTTGACACTTCCACAAAACATTGCAGAGTTGAAGTTCCAGGATTTGAGGATAATATCATTAGATAATATAATTAGAATATAATAATAATAATAATAATAATAATAATAATCGGGTCGTGGAGGCAGAATCAACCACTGTTGTAAAACACTGGGCTGCATGGACACCTCACCTCAAAGACCTGCTGTCAGTGCTTTTATTTAGTTTTAAGGGACTACAGATTGGTCAGGCTTACTGTTTCATGGCCTTTTGAGAGAGATGTAGGGTGGGAAGCCCATGTTTACAGTAACCTCTCACGGCCTCTACTCTGAGTGGAGAGAGAGAGAGAGAGAGAGAGAGAGAGAGAGAGAGAGAGAGAGAGAGGGAGTGGAGAGGGAGAGAGAGAGATGGAGAGGGAGGGAGAAGAGCGAGAGAGAGAGAGGGAGAGAGAGAGAGAGAGAGAGAGAGAGAGAAAGGGAGAGAGGGAGAGAGGGAGGGAGAAGAGAGAGAGAGAGAGAGAGAGAGAGAGAGAGAGAGAAGAGAGAGAGAGCTCCCAAACATATATTTATGGAGTAGATAAGGAGAAGAGAGAAGGGGTCAGGGATCCTCCAAGTGGCTGCTGGGTATTTGTTTATTTGACCATATTAGTCTTGTTTTCTCCTCGTAGTGGCCAGCCACACTCTTAGAAAAAAGTGCTATCTAGGACCTAAAAGGGTCTTTGGCTGTCCCCATAGGAGAACCCTTTGCAGAACCCTTTTTGGTTCCAGAGAGATTTCTACCTGGAACCCAAAAGAGTTCTACCTGGAACCAAAAAGGGTTCTCCTAAGGGGACAGTCGAAGAATGCTTTTTTTCTTTGAGTGCAGAGGTCATCCCCTCATGGCCCGCCTCACTGAGCCCTCACGCCTGGAAGGGGGGAGAGACAGGGGGGAGACAGAGGGGGAGATATATTGGTAACGATGTGGCAGAGGCAGTCTACCTAGTTGTCACGTGTCTTGATAGAGACACTATGGTATTACAGAACAGTAGTTGTCATGTGTCTTGATAGAGACACTATGGTATTACAGAACAGTAGTTGTCATGTGTCTTGATAGAGACACTATGGTATTACAGTAGTTGTCACATGTCTTGATAGAGACACTATGGTATTACAGTAGTTGTCACGTGTCTTGATAGAGACACTATGGTATTACAGTAGTTGTCAGGTGTCTTGATAGAGACACTATGGTATTACAGTAACTGTCACATGTCTTGATAGAGACACTATGGTATTACAGTAGTTGTCACGTGTCTTGATAGAGACACTATGGTATTACAGTAGTTGTCACGTGTCTTGATAGAGACACTATGGTATTACAGTAGTTGTCAGGTGTCTTGATAGAGACACTATGGTATTACAGTAGTTGTCACGTGTCTTGATAGAGACACTATGGTATTACAGTAGTTGTCACGTGTCTTGATAGAGACACTATGGTATTACAGTAGTTGTCACGTGTCTTGATAGAGACACTATGGTATTACAGTAGTTGTCACGTGTCTTGATAGAGACACTATGGTATTACAGTAGTTGTCACGTGTCTTGATAGAGACACTATGGTATTACAGTAGTTGTCACGTGTCTTGATAGAGACACTATGGTATTACAGTAGTTGTCACGTGTCTTGATAGAGACACTATGATATTACAGTAGTTGTCACATGTCTTGATAGAGACACTATGGTATTACAGTAGTTGTCATGTGTCTTGATAGAGACACTATGGTATTACAGTAGTTGTCACGTGTCTTGATAGAGACACTATGGTATTACAGTAGTTGTCACGTGTCTTGATAGAGATACTATGGTATTACAGTAGTTGTCACGTGTCTTGATAGAGACACTATGGTATTACAGTAGTTGTCACATGTCTTGATAGAGACACTATGGTATTACAGTAGTTGTCATGTGTCTTGATAGAGACACTATGGTATTACAGTAGTTGTCACGTGTCTTGATAGAGACACTATGGTATTACAGTTCAGTAGTTGTCACGTGTCTTGATAGAGACACTATGGTATCACAGTAGTTGTCACGTGTCTTGATAGAGACACTATGGTATTACAGAACAGTAGTTGTCATGTGTCTTGATAGAGACACTATGGTATTACAGAACAGTAGTTGTCATGTGTCTTGATAGAGACACTATGGTATTACAGTAGTTGTCACATGTCTTGATAGAGACACTATGGTATTACAGTAGTTGTCACGTGTCTTGATAGAGACACTATGGTATTACAGTAGTTGTCAGGTGTCTTGATAGAGACACTATGGTATTACAGTAACTGTCACATGTCTTGATAGAGACACTATGGTATTACAGTAGTTGTCACGTGTCTTGATAGAGACACTATGGTATTACAGTAGTTGTCACGTGTCTTGATAGAGACACTATGGTATTACAGTAGTTGTCAGGTGTCTTGATAGAGACACTATGGTATTACAGTAGTTGTCACGTGTCTTGATAGAGACACTATGGTATTACAGTAGTTGTCACGTGTCTTGATAGAGACACTATGGTATTACAGTAGTTGTCACGTGTCTTGATAGAGACACTATGGTATTACAGTAGTTGTCACGTGTCTTGATAGAGACACTATGGTATTACAGTAGTTGTCACGTGTCTTGATAGAGACACTATGGTATTACAGTAGTTGTCACGTGTCTTGATAGAGACACTATGGTATTACAGTAGTTGTCACGTGTCTTGATAGAGACACTATGATATTACAGTAGTTGTCACATGTCTTGATAGAGACACTATGGTATTACAGTAGTTGTCATGTGTCTTGATAGAGACACTATGGTATTACAGTAGTTGTCACGTGTCTTGATAGAGACACTATGGTATTACAGTAGTTGTCACGTGTCTTGATAGAGATACTATGGTATTACAGTAGTTGTCACGTGTCTTGATAGAGACACTATGGTATTACAGTAGTTGTCACATGTCTTGATAGAGACACTATGGTATTACAGTAGTTGTCATGTGTCTTGATAGAGACACTATGGTATTACAGTAGTTGTCACGTGTCTTGATAGAGACACTATGGTATTACAGTTCAGTAGTTGTCACGTGTCTTGATAGAGACACTATGGTATCACAGTAGTTGTCACGTGTCTTGATAGAGACACTATGGTATTACAGAACAGTAGTTGTCATGTGTCTTGATAGAGACACTATGGTATTACAGAACAGTAGTTGTCATGTGTCTTGATAGAGACACTATGGTATTACAGTAGTTGTCACATGTCTTGATAGAGACACTATGGTATTACAGTAGTTGTCACGTGTCTTGATAGAGACACTATGGTATTACAGTAGTTGTCAGGTGTCTTGATAGAGACACTATGGTATTACAGTAACTGTCACATGTCTTGATAGAGACACTATGGTATTACAGTAGTTGTCACGTGTCTTGATAGAGACACTATGGTATTACAGTAGTTGTCACGTGTCTTGATAGAGACACTATGGTATTACAGTAGTTGTCAGGTGTCTTGATAGAGACACTATGGTATTACAGTAGTTGTCACGTGTCTTGATAGAGACACTATGGTATTACAGTAGTTGTCACGTGTCTTGATAGAGACACTATGGTATTACAGTAGTTGTCACGTGTCTTGATAGAGACACTATGGTATTACAGTAGTTGTCACGTGTCTTGATAGAGACACTATGGTATTACAGTAGTTGTCACGTGTCTTGATAGAGACACTATGGTATTACAGTAGTTGTCACGTGTCTTGATAGAGACACTATGGTATTACAGTAGTTGTCACGTGTCTTGATAGAGACACTATGATATTACAGTAGTTGTCACATGTCTTGATAGAGACACTATGGTATTACAGTAGTTGTCATGTGTCTTGATAGAGACACTATGGTATTACAGTAGTTGTCACGTGTCTTGATAGAGACACTATGGTATTACAGTAGTTGTCACGTGTCTTGATAGAGATACTATGGTATTACAGTAGTTGTCACGTGTCTTGATAGAGACACTATGGTATTACAGTAGTTGTCACATGTCTTGATAGAGACACTATGGTATTACAGTAGTTGTCATGTGTCTTGATAGAGACACTATGGTATTACAGTAGTTGTCACGTGTCTTGATAGAGACACTATGGTATTACAGTTCAGTAGTTGTCACGTGTCTTGATAGAGACACTATGGTATCACAGTAGTTGTCACGTGTCTTGATAGAGACACTATGGTATTACAGTTCAGTAGTTGTCACGTGTCTTGATAGAGACACTATGGTATTACAGTTCAGTAGTTGTCATGTGTCTTGATAGAGACACTATGGTATTGCAGTTCAGTAGTTGTCTTTGCTAGTGTATAATGTGTATCCCATCACATGCCTCCTGATGGAGAATACATGTCTCAATGAGGCGGAGCTTTGGGAAGGAAATGAAGGACGGGAAGCTGTTCACTACTACTACAGTATGTTCCCTCACACAGACAGTACTATCTTCCTCTCTACCTGACTGTCTCACACAGACAGTACTATCTTCCTCTCTACCTGACTGTCTCACACAGACAGTACTATCTTCCTCTCTACCTGACTGTCTCACACAGACAATACTATCTTCCTCTCTACCTGACTGTCTCACACAGACAATACTATCTTCCTCTCTACCTGACTGTCTCTGACAGACAGTACTATCTTCCTCTCTACCTGACTGTCTCACACAGACAATACTATCTTCCTCTCTACCTGACTGTCTCTGACAGACAGTACTATCTTCCTCTCTACCTGACTGTCTCTGACAGACAGTACTATCTTCCTCTCTACCTGACTGTCTCTGACAGACAGTACTATCTTCCTCTCTACCTGACTGTCTCTGACAGACAGTACTATCTTCCTCTCTACCTGACTGTCTCTGACAGACAGTACTATCTTCCTCTCTACCTGACTATCTCTGACAGACTGTACTAGCTTCCTCTCTACCTGACTGTCTCTGACAGACAGTACTAGCTTCCTCTCTACCTGACTGCTTCCAGGCCCAGGCCACACCACCAACCTCCTCTCAGCCTGGCCCACATGTGACTAGTTAACAGGCTCTGTGTCATGTCTCCAGCAGCCCACTGTCCCACGCCCACTCCCTTCACCTGTTGGAGTCATTACAGAGGAACCAGGACTACAGGCCCCCTCAGTGGCCAGGCCTCCCCAGGATCAGGTCTCCGTCCTGGGCTATAGTCTCTCTGTGAGGGGGGTAGATGGATGGATGATGACATGTATCCTGCCCCACTGTATTTCTTTCCCTATGAGGTCACTTCCTTTGTCATCCGGGAAAAAGGCGGAGAGAGACAGAAAAGGACAGGAAAGGAGGAGAGAGCCAGACAAAGGAGATGAAATAAGGATATTCTATCTGATTAGGATGAGGAGTTATTCATTAGTTCAGTATTCATTAGCTCAGTATTCATTAGTTCACTATTCATTAGCTCAGTAATTCATTAGTTAATTAATTCATTAGTTCAGTAATTAATTAGTTCAGTATTCATTAGTTCAGTATTCATTAGTTCAGTAATTCATTAGTTCAGTAATTCATTAGTTCAGAATTCATTAGTTCAGTAATTCATTAGTTCAGTATTCATTAGTTCATTAATTCATTAGTTCAGTAATTCATTAGTTCAGTATTCATTAGTTCAGTAATTCATTAGTTCATTAATTCATTAGTTCAGTAATTCATTAGTTCAGTATTCATTATTTCAGTATTCATTAGTTCAGTAATTCATTAGTTCAGTATTCATTAGTTCAGTAATTCATTAGTTCATTAATTCATTAGTTCAGTAATTCATTAGTTCATTAATTCATTAGTTCATTAATTCATTAGTTCAGTATTCATTAGTTCATTAATTCATTAGTTCAGTAATTCATTAGTTCATTAATTCATTAGTTCATTAATTCATTAGTTCAGTATTCATTAGTTCAGTATTCATTAGTTCATTAATTCATTAGTTCAGTAATTCATTAGTTCAGTATTCATTAGTTCAGTATTCTCTGGTTCAGTATTCACTAAATGGGGCAGAAGGTAGCCTAGCTGTTAGAGGGTTGGGCCAGTAACCAAAAGGTGAAAAAAAGATCCTGTCGATGTGTCCTTGAGCAAGGCACTTAACCCTAGTTTTCTCCAGCGGCTGACCCTGTAGGTAGGCTTTCATTGTAAATAAGAATTTGTTCTTAGCTTACTTGCCTAGTTAAATAAAGGTCCAATATTTTTTTATTTTTTTTATAGTTCAGTCCAGTTCATTAGTTTATTTGATATGCAGTGTCAGTAACAAATAGTGACACACACACACTCCTTTCTCTTTCCAAGGTTTTTCAGTGGGCCAGCTGAACTGGGCCAGACAGAAGCAGGCTGGCGAGGCTAGGGTGCTTATCAGGAGAGACACACAAGCAGGGAGGGAGGACAGGCTGCCACCAGACCATGCACAAGCGTCAACAAACACTGAAATGCACAAATGCATGCAAGCACGCACACCGAAGTACACACTGAATCGTTCTCCCTCGTTGACTCTTGCACATTGCACAAAACCACAAGCTCTTTCTCTTACATACATACTGCCCACGGAGTCAATTCAGAAAGGCCCAATCACAACAGAGGGCGGTCCTAAGAACACACACATACTGCCCAAGGAGTCAGTTCAGAAAGGCCCAATCACAACAGAGGGCGGTCCTAAGAACACACACATACTGCCCAAGGAGTCAGTTCAGAAAGGCCCAATCACAACAGAGGGCGGTCCTAAGAACACACACATACTACCCAAGGAGTCAGTTCAGAAAGGCCCAATCAGAACAGAGGGCGGTCCTAAGAAAGGAGCACTAGAAGAGTTTGAGCAGCTGCAGTCATGACCCACATACCACATGGATGATCCTGTGCTGTATGCCATATAGACAGGATAGCTGTGTGGGTTACAAAAGGCACACTTACTATTTACCAATATAATCCCACCAGTATACAACATTGCTGTCTCAGGCCTCTGGATGGGTGGGTGTACTACTCTCAATGGTGCAGAGTAGTACAATGAGGTCTGCTTCCTGTGACGTGAATAACGGTGATCAGATAACGCACACACACACACACTGAGATGACTGACTGACTGTTCTTTGTGTCTATCGATATACACATATGAGGTATACTGACCTACTGTTCTTTGTGTCTATAGATATACAGATATGAGATGACTGACTGACTGTTTTTTGTGTCTATAGATATACAGATATGAGATGACTGACTGACTGTTCTTTGTGTCTATAGATATACAGATATGAGGTAGACTGACTGACTGACTGTTCTTTCTGTCTAAAGATATACAGATATGAGATGACTGACTGACTGTTCTTTGTGTCTATAGATATACAGATATGAGATGACTGACTGTTCTTTGTGTCTATAGATATACAGATATGAGGTAGACTGACTGACTGTTCTTTGTTTCTATAGATATACAGATATGAGGTAGACTGACTGACTGTTTTTTGTCTGGTTTTGTCTTTCATACCTCTTCACTGGTGCTGAGTGAAGGGCTCCTTTACCACAAAAGAAGGCTGAGTGGTTCCATGTCTTAAGTTAGCGTGCAGTCAGTCAGTCAGTCAGTCAGTCAGTCAGTCAGGAACTTACAGTCAGATAGATCAGAGGTTTGTCAGGACAAGGCATGCCTCAACAGGTCAGGGAGCGGAGAGCAGGTTAACAGAAAGACTGACTGATCTCATGTGGTTCAGTTGGTAGAGCATGGCACTTGCAACGCCAGGGTTGTGGGTTCGATTCCCAAGGGAGGACAGTCCAAACATTGCTAGCATGCAGATCACCCCTGTGATTGAGGGGGGGTTACTGTTCAGCACTTGGTGATGTGTTTTTGTGAAAAGCAACAGACTGTAGCTACATAATATGAATTGATTGATTGAATGACAACATACTGAATTTGATTCATTGTGTTTCTTCAGATGGGACGTTCCCGCCGTCCTTCAGTCTGAAGAAGTTGTGTAAGTTCTGTGATGTGGAGTCTTCATCCTGCAATGGAACAGGAAGCTGCCTCTCTAACTGTTCTATCACCTCAATCTGTAGTCAGGAGAAGGAGGTCTGCATCGCCATCTGGTAGGGTTACAGTGGAGAGGGGTGGTTAGTGTCTGTCTCCATCTCTCTCTCTCTCTCTCTCTCTCTCTCTCTCGCTCTCTCTCTCTCTCTCTCTCTCTCTCTCTCAGTCTGTCTGTCTGTCTGTCTGTCTGTCTGCCTGACTGACTGACTGACTGACTATCTCTCCATATCTCCAGGAGGAAGAATGAAGGTAACTACAGTGTTGAGACTCTGTGTCATGACCCCTCCAAGCCTCTGTACGGTGTTGAGTTGGATGACAACAACAGTTCTATGTGCGCCATGAAGGAGAAGAAGAGCTCTGGAGGACCATTGTTTATCTGCTCCTGTACTGAAGAGGAGTGTAATGATAACCTGGACTTCTCTCCCAGTGAGTACCTTACACATACTGTATCAGTCAATAGTGAGTACCTTACACATACTGTATCAGTCAATAGTGAGTACCTTACACATACTGTATCAGTCAATAGTGAGTACCTTACACATACTGTATCAGTCAATAGTGAGTACCTTACACATACTGTATCAGTCAATAGTGAGTACCTTACACATACTGTATCAGTCAATAGTGAGTACCTTACACATACTGTATCAGTCAATAGTGAGTACCTTACACATACTGTATCAGTCAATAGTGAGTACCTTACACATACTGTATCAGTCAATAGTGAATACCTTACACATACTGTATCAGTCAATAGTGAGTACCTTACACATACTGTATCAGTCAATAGTGAGTACCTTACACATACTGTATCAGTCAATAGTGAGTACCTTACACATACTGTATCAGCTGAAACACAGTGTCATTGGCTAACACTGTATGAAACCAGAGAGTAACAGTGTGATTACAGTTGAAACACAGTGTCATTGGCTAACACTGTATGAAACCAGAGAGTAACATTGTAATAACAGTTGAAACACAGTGTCATTCCTCAACCTATCCAGCTGTAGAGGTAGACAGTGTAGAATAGTGTGGGGGCCATCTCCTCCAGCCCTGTGAGAGGTAGAGGTAGACAGTGTAGTGTGGGGCCTGAGAGAGAGAGAGAGAGAGAGAGAGAGAGAGAGGAGAGAGAGAGAGAGAGAGAGGGAGGGAGAGAGAGAGAGAGAGAGAGAGAGAGAGAGAGAGAGAGAGAGAGAGAGAGAGAGAGAGAGAGAGAGAGAGAGAGAGAGAGAGAGAGAGAGAGAGAGAGATGAGATCTTTCTGGATCAGCGTGTTACTCTGCAATGTCCTCACATAAATGTTTTAATCTTGTGAATTTGACAGCTTCAATTGGGAAGTGAAGAATAGTCAACATTGAGAAGTGAAGTCACAAAAACAAGTTTATAGTAATGGGTTTGTTTTTTTAAATTACTTTCACTCTCCAAAAGTAGCCTGTAATATCAAGTCATGTGATTTAGAGATAAGAAGATGATTAAGATTTAATATAAATTCACGGAAAGTTGAAAAGATCTCTCTGTGTTAACTGTTGTTCAATGTCTCCCAGCTTGTTTCCGTCCCTGGGTTATTTTAGAACCCCTGATTATGAACAATATCTTCCTCACAATCTGTCCCAAAGCATTCTGGCCGCTGGCTATTGGATCATAATAGAAGAAGAAGAAGAAGAAGAAGAAGAAGAAGAAGAAGAAGAAAAGAAGAAGAAGAAGAAGAAGAAGAAGAAGAAGAAGAAGAAGAAGAAGAAGAAGAAGAAGAAGAAGAAGAAGAAGAAGAAGAAGAAGAAGATATGGAAAACATATCTTGTGAATTATTCCAGTCAGTCGGTCGCTCTGTATGATTTTACAGTTCCCCATATTGTGGAATCTTGGCCTGCAGTCAGAAAGAACAGAACCGTTTTAAAGAGCAGTGACTCAAGGCCAGACAGAGAGACAGAGACGTTTGGTCAACAAAGTTTCCACCAAACATGCTGCACCTCACTAGCATGTTCTCTGCTTATATTGACAGTCATATAGACTGACACTTCCTTGTCTAAGATTCCTTGTCCTCTAAATTGAAACATTATTCATACTGAGATTATTAGACGTTAAAGGATTATGGAGTCAGAGACACACACACACACACACACACACACACACACACACACACACACACACACACACACACACACACACAGTGATGTTTAATTGCAGACCCTGAGGAGAGGAGTCTTAATAGTGTGAATAGTGTCAAAACACACAAGCTACATGAGAACACCATGATCATAGACGCTGTGTGTCTCTCTCTCTCTCTCTCTCTCTCTCTCTCTCTCTCTCTCTCTCTCTCTCTCTCTCTCTCTCTCTCTCTCTCTCTCCCCATCTCTCTCTCTCTCTCCATCTCTCTCTCTCTCTCCCCTCTCTCTCTCTCTCTCTCTCTCTCTCTCTCTCTCCCCTCTCTCTCTCCCTATCTCTCTCTCTCTCTTTATGTCTCTCGCTCTCGCTCTTGCTCTCGCTCTCTCTCGCTCTCTCTCTCTCTCTCTCTCAATTCATTTCAATTTAAGGGCTTTATTAGCATGGGAAACATATGTTAACATTGCCAAAGCAAGTGTGTGTAACGTACTCTATTATACTTTAATCTACTCTACTCTACTCTACCCTACTCTTTAAACAACTCTACTCTACTCTACTCTACTCTACTCTACTCTTTAAACAACTCTACTCTACTCTACTCTTTAAACAACTCTACTCTACTCTAATCTATTCTTTAAACAACTCTACTCTACTCTACTCTAATCTACTCTACTCTACTCTACTCTTTAAACAACTCTACTCTACTCTACTCTAATCTACTCTACTCTACTCTACTCTTTAAACAACTCTACTCTAATCTACTCTACTCTACTCTACTCTATTCTTTAACCAACTCTACTCTACTCTATTCTTTAAACAACTCTGCTCTACTCTACTCTACTCTTTAAACAACTCTACTCTACTCTATTATTTAAACAACTCTACTCTACTCTACTCTACTCTATTCTTTAAACAACTCTACTCTACTCTACTCTATTCTTTAAACAACTCTACACAACTCTACTCTACTCTACTCTACCCTACTCTATTCTACCCTACTCTATTCTTTAAACAACTCTACTCTACTCTACTCTATTCTTTAAACAACTCTACACAACTCTACTCTACTCTACTCTACTCTACTCTACCCTACTCTATTCTTTAAACAACTCTACTCTATTCTACTCTACTCTATTCTTTAAACAACTCTAATCTACTCTACTCTACTCTACTCTACTCTATTCTTTAAACAACTCTACTCTACTCTACTCTACTCTATTCTACTCTACTCTATTCTACTCTACTCTACTCTACTCTACTCTAATCTACTCTACTCTAATCTACTCTACTCTACTCTACTCTACTCTAATCTACTCTACTCTAATCTACTCTACTCTACTCTATTCTTTAAACAACTCTAATCTACTCTACTCTATTCTTGAAACAACTCTACTCTAATCTACTCTACTCTACTCTATTCTTTAAACAACTCTAATCTACTCTACTCTATTCTTTAAACAACTCTACTCTACTCTACTCTATTCTAATCTACTCTACTCTATTCTACTCTACTCTACTCTACTCTAATCTACTCTACTCTAATCTACT
>CM042415.1:34896137-34980967 GCA_023634145.1 Thymallus thymallus | reverse complement strand
CCCCCAGTGGGAATTGAACCCACAACCCTGGTGTTGCAAGTGCCATGCTCTACCATCTGAGCTACACAGCAAGAGAGACAAAACAACACTACATAAAGAGAGACCTAAGACAACAACATAGCAAGGCAGCAACACATGACAACACAACATGGTAGCAGCACAAAATATGGTACAAACATTATTGGGCACAGACAACAGCACAAAGGGCAAGAAGGTAGAGATGACAATACATAATGCAAAGCAGCCACAACTGTCAGTAAGAGTGTCCATGATTGAGTCTTTGAATGAAGAGATTTAGATAAAAATGTCCAGTATGAGTGTTTGTTGCAGCTCGTTCCAGTTGCTAGCTGCAGCAAACTGAAAAGACGAGCGACCCAGGGATGTTTGTGCTTTGGGGACCTTTAACAGAATGTGACTGGCAGAACGGGTGTTGTATGTGGAGGATGAGGGCTGCAGTAGATATCTCAGATAGGGGGGAGTGAGGCCTAAGAGGGTTTTATAAATAAGCATCAACCAGTGGGTCTTGCGACGGGTATACAGAGATGACCAGTTTACAGAGGAGTATAGAGTGCAGTGATGTGTCCTATAAGGAGCATTGGTGGCAAATCTGATGGTTGAGGCTATGTTGGGGCTATGTGCCGTTCAGACATTCCAGTGGACAGTTTGGACCCTGACCTTAACCACTTGGCTACCATGACCACAGCCTGACTGTGTTTGTCTGAGATGGGCAGTGAGAACTGTGTATGTGTGTGTGTGCTTGTCTCTCGAGGAATAGGCGGGGGTACCACAGAACACTCCCTCCAAGCGCACACACACACACACACACAGATAGGATCAGGTGTCTGCAAGAATTATTCCTAGAATTCCTGCGTCTCTCTGGGCAACCATATATCCTGTAACTATTATGAACTCCTCTGTCTGGATCTGGTTGTTAATGTGCTTCACTAACTGGTGTTTAGCAAGCAGCATTTCCCTGGCTTACTGTCTGTCTCTACATGGTCTGTTGACTACTCCAGGGCAGGTTAGGGTTTGGCTTACTGTCTGTCTCTACATGGTCTGTTGACTACTCCAGGGCAGGTTAGGGTTTGGCTTACTGTCTGTCTCTACATGGTCTGTTGACTACTCCAGGGCAGGTTAGGGTTTGGCTTACTGTCTGTCTCTACATGGTCTGTTGACTACTCCAGGGCAGGTTAGGGTTTGGCTTACTGTCTGTCTCTACATGGTCTGTTGACTACTCCAGGGCAGGTTAGGGTTTGGCTTACTGTCTGTCTCTACATGGTCTGTTGACTACTCCAGGGCAGGTTAGGGTTTGGCTTACTGTCTGTCTCTACATGGTCTGTTGACTACTCCAGGGCAGGTTAGGGTTTGGCTTACTGTCTGTCTCTACATGGTCTGTTGACTACTCCAGGGCAGGTTAGGGTTTGGCTTACTGTCTGTCTCTACATGGTCTGTTGACTACTCCAGGGCAGGTTAGGGTTTGGCTTACTGTCTGTCTCTACATGGTCTGTTGACTACTCCAGGGCAGGTTAGGGTTTGGCTTACTGTCTGTCTCTACATGGTCTGTTGACTACTCCAGGGCCACAGACAGGTTAGGGGTCAGGGCTTTCTCTTTCTCTGTGTCTCCTTCTCTCCCCCTCTCTCCCCCTCTCTCCCTCTCTCTCTCTCTCTCTCTCTCTGACTGGCCAGGAGTCAAAGTCCCCTGTCAGATAATTCTTTATTAATGAGAGAACATGACTGTCCAATCAGAAATCTACCAGCTGGTTTTATCAGAGTCTGAAAAGGCTGAGCCAAGGAGGCCATGCTGCAGAGCTACTGTAGAGACAGAGATGACCAACGATTACCCAGATCTGGACATACTTCAGTTTACTGATAGTGTGACGAAAACAGATGGAGAAGATATACTCTACCATCTGGCATGAGAGTGGGCTAAAACACATAGAGATCTCCACCAGGCTATGAAGAGGAAGGCAGTAATCAGAGGAGTGAAACACATAGAGATCTCCACCAGGCTCTAGGTAGGGTTATAGGGTTCTTATAGGGCGTTTGGAACCTTCTTATTGGACATTTGGAAACTGCATGTAGGACGTTCGGAACCTTCTTATAGAACATTTGGAACCTTCTAATAGGACGTTTGGAACCTTCTTATAGGACGTTTGGAAATTTCTTATAGGACGTTTGGAACCTTCTTATAGGACGTTTAGCAACTTAATTTAGGACTATTGGAACCTTCTTATAGGACATTTGGAACCTTATAGGACGTTTGGAATCTTCTTATATGACGTTTGGAACCTTATAGTATGTTTGGAACCTTCTTATAGGACGTTTGGAAACTTCTTATAGGATGTTTGGAACCTTATAGGAAGTTGAGAACCTTCTTATAGGATGTTTGGAACCTTATAGGAAGTTGAGAACCTTCTTATAGGATGTTTGGAACCTTATAGGAAGTTGAGAACCTTCTTATAGGATGTTTGGAACCTTATAGGAAGTTTAGAACCTTCTTATATGACGTTTAGAAGCTTCTTATAGGACGTTTGGAACCTTCTTATAGGACGTTTGGAACCTTCTTATATGACGTTTAGAAGCTTCTTATAGGACGTTTGGAAACTTCTTATAGGACGTTTGGAAACTTCTTATAGGACGTTTGGAACCTTCTTATTGGACGTTTGGAAACTTCATATAGGACGTTCGGAACCTTCTTATAGAACATTTGGAACCTTCTAATAGGACGTTTGGAATCTTCTTATAGGACGTTTAGAAACTTCTTATAGGACAAGTAGTGCATTAATGGGGAATAGGGTGCCATTTGGGACGTATCCGTGGGATCATAAGTCCATCCCCAGGCTGTCTATTTGGTCCAGCAGGAAGTCCATGTCTTCCCTGCTGACCTGAGGGCTGATGATGATCTGTCTGAAGAAGTTAGCCTTGTCTCCATGGGGCTGATAGCCTACCATCTTAGAACCCTTCTTCATCATGCGCTCCTTAACCACTGACGCCACCTGGGGGTAGGGAGTAGTACATACACTGTGAGATGGTGAAACTGGAAGTTAAGGTATCAGTATTCCAATAATCCTTCCTTCCTTCTGAAGTAAGCACTCATTCACTACTCCCCAAAAATGTGAGAGCATTGGATTGGTGTTTCCATGTACCAGTCATTACCTTTCAAATCCATGAATTTGTGGCAAAAAGGAGAGATTATTGGGACGTAACCAAAGTGAAGTTGTATTTAGAGTCTCTACACATTGATTTAAGGTCCATTTTTGCATCGATTGGATTGGAGGAATATGGTCCTGCTTGACATCTGGTGTCAGTGGTGGGATCTGAACCCACGCCTCCGAAGAGACTGGAGCCTAAATCCTCATGGTTAGCTAACTATTGTCTCATTCATATTTCGGGCTTCTGTTAATGTTGTAGTATTGAGTCGCCACAGGAAAGGAGAGGATATTGTTCTGTATATGAGGGGATGTCCAATCTGACTTACCAAATGGACCTTTTTCCAGAACTCAGGTCCATCAGCCACGCCCCTCAGACTGGGAGGAATGTGCCAGAAACAGACGTTAGTGTACTCAGGCTCCATCACTAGACGGAATCCATCTCTCTTCTTGATCTCCTCTGCCAGATATCTATCAAAGAGAAGGAAGTCAGAGTGTCAGAAACAATTATATTCCACAACCGTGTGAACCCTTTTCAGGCTACAAGATCTTTACTGAGCCTTTTTCAACAGTACAAGACTGCAATGTGTCTTCTAGTCTGTCCAACACAGCAATCCTACTCCATAGTCTTAGAGAGCCCTACCTATTTTTTACCAAGTGAATGACTAACAATATCTTTCCTACTGTCTACATTTTCAACACAGTCCTCCTGTTATCCTCTAGACCACTACTAGAGGTCCCTGTCCATCAGCCAGTCCCAGCAGTAGTCCTCCTGTTATCCTCTAGACCACCACTAGAGGTCCCTGTCCACCAGCCAGTCACAGCAGTAGTCCTCCTGCTATCCTCTAGACCACCACTAGAGGTCCCTGTCCACCAGCCAGTCCCAGCAGTAGTCCTCCTGTTATCCTCTAGACCACCACTAGAGGTCCCTGTCCACCAGCCAGACAGTCCAACACTCAGTACTCTAGTTGGCTGAACTTGGCTTATAGCATAAAGATGAAACCTATCAGTGGAGGCTCCTCAGAGGAGGAAGGGGAGGACCATCCTCCTCAGTGAATTCCATACCATACCAATAATTTTTTAGATTATACTAAATATACTCACGTCACCAAATTATTGATTAAAACACACTGTTTTGCAATGAAGCTCAGTAGCCTCAGCAGCACTCTGCAGGGCAGCACCATGGTGTAACCAGAGGACAGCTAGACAGCTAGCCTCCGTCCTTCACTGGGTACATAGACTTCAATACAACATCTAGGAGGCTCATGGTTCATACCCTCTTCCATCGATTTACACAGTAATTATGACAACTTCCGGAGGACAACCTCCAACCTATCAGAGCACTTGCAGCCTGAACTGAAATGTTGTCCACCTGATCAGAGGATCAGAGAATGAATCTAGTACTGAAAGCATAAGCTACAGCTAGCTAGCACTGCAGTGTATAAAATGTGGTGAGTAGTTGACTCAAAGAGAGAGAAAGACAATAGTTGATCACTTTAGAACAAATACATTTCTTCCAAAATGAAGGAGATGCAAGAGAGAGAGAGAGACATCTATACTTTGTTGTATTTTTTACTTTCACTTAGCTACTGAATGCAGCTACTCAAACACCCGGCTGAAACCGAGAGGGATGCTATGTTAGCTAGCTGGCTATGGCTATGGCTATACAACACTGGAACTTTTCCAAGTCAAGGTAAGGATTTATCAATGTATTGAAAACCGGGGCCTGCCATTGTAACTGCTAAACTGCTTGCTGACTACACTGTACTGCATGATTGTAGCGGGTTCGCTAAAGCGTTAGTTCTAGTAGCTATCTTGACTATGGCGTTTGCTAATATGGTGACACTGATGTAGGCTGGCAGTTAGTGGTTATGATATGAAGGTTTGGCTTGGAAAGGTTCTCGCCTGGTCACAGACAGCTGATTTGTCACAGACAGTTGATTTAAACATACCTGAATTTGTCCAATAGAAACTCTCGTTTGCAACTTATGGTGTGCAAGGCGGTATTGAATGTGTCACTGTCTGTCACCTTGATTACTCACATTTTTCTCTCGACCTGTGTACCTACGTTGTAATCTTTAATTCATAGGCTAGGTTCATGATGGGTATAGGCCTATCAATGTTAAAACATGTTTTAACCTTTATTTAACTAGGCGTGTCAGTTGAGAACAAATTCTTATTTACAATGATGGGGTCAGCCCCTGGAGCAGATTAGGGTTAAGTGCCTTGCTCAAGGACACATCGACAGGTTTTCACCTTGTTGGCTTTCGGTTACTGGCCCAAAACTTGAACCGCTAGGCTACCTGCCGCCCGACATTGAGCTGGGTGAATGGAATATGAATGACAGTCATCCAATATGCTTTAATAGAAATAAAAAAAATGATCGTCCTCCCTCATCTTAAACGGCACCAACCGCCACTGAACCCCATACAGCATTATGCACATGAATGGAGCTGAGTGAGCAGATGACATGGAGCAGGACTATCAGTAGCAGCATAGTCTGAAAATAGCCTGGCCGTTGTCTGGTCCCTGGGTCGTGTCGTATGACCCCATCATGGTCCCGCAATAGCTTGCTGTTTACCTTTCTGAGTGTAGTATGTTTTCCTTGAGGCTGCCACACAGGCCCATGTTTTCCTTGAGGCTGCCACACAGGCCCATGTTTTCCTTGAGGCTGACACACAGGCCCATGTTTTCCTTGAGGCTGACACACAGGCCCATGTTTTCCTTGAGGCTGACACACAGGCCCATGTTTTCCTTGAGGCTGCCACACCGGCCCATGTTTTCCTACTTCTTCAAAGTAGCCACCATTTGCCTTGATGACAGCTTTGCACACTACAGTATTGGCATTCTCTCAACCAGCTTCATGAGGCAGTCACCTGGAATGCAAAACCCTTGAGAAAGAGAGAGAGAGAGAGAGAGAGAGAGAGAGAGAGAGAGAGAGAGAGAGAGAGAGAGAGAGAGAGAGAGAGAGAGAGAGAGAGGGAGAGGTATTGTGTCAGTGTGGACCTCTATTAATGTTCCAGCTAGTGAGCAGTATTTGTGTTTGAATAGAAAGCACAGTGTGAGAGTGGATGTGCTCTGCTCTCCTTCCTCTGTAGGAATGCTGCTCACCCACTTGAACCACTGGCTGTAGTTTACAACTGAGCTCAGACAATATCATGTTTTTAGAGGAGATGAAACAGGTTTGGTGTAATGCTAAAACCGCCGTAGAAATGCTTTGGAAATGTTCCTCCGGTTAATTTCATTGTAGTAATAACAAATAGACATGGGTAATAACCTAAGCTTGTTAAACTAGGCCTACATGGGTAATAACCTAAGCCTGATAAACTAGGCCTACATAGGTAATAACCTAAGCCTGATAAACTAGGCCTACATGGGTAATAACCTAAGCCTGATAAACTAGGCCTATATGGGTAATAAACTAAGCCTGATAAACTAGGCCTACATGGGTAATAACCTAAGCCTGATAAACTAGGCCTACATGGGTAATAACCTAAGCCTGATAAACTAGGCCTATATGGGTAATAAACTAAGCCTGATAAACTAGGCCTACATGGGTAATAACCTAAGCATGATAAACCAGGCCTACATGGGTTATAACATAAGCCTTATCAACTAGGCCTATATAGGTAATATCCTAAGCCTGATAAACTAGGCCTACATGGGTAATAACCTAAGCCTGATAAACTAGGCCTACATGGGTAATAAACTAAGCCTGATAAACTAGGCCTACATGGGTAATAACCTAAGCCTGTTAAACTAGGCCTACATGGGTAATAACCTAAGCCTGATAAACTAGGCCTACATAGGTAATAACCTAAGCCTGATAAACTAGGCCTATATGGGTAATAACCTAAGCCTGATAAACTAGGCCTACATTGATAATAACCTAAGCCTGATAAACTAGGCCTATATGGGTAATAACCTAAGCCTGATTAACTAGGCCTATATGGGTAATAACCTAAGCCTGATAAACTAGGCCTACATGGGTAATAACCTAAGCCTGATAAACTAGGCCTACATGGGTAATAACCTAAGCCTGATAAACTAGGCCTATATGGGTAATAACCTAAGCCTGATAAAATAGGCCTACATGGGTAATAACCTAAGCCTGATAAACTAGGCCTATATGGGTAATAAACTAATCCTGATAAACTAGGCCTACATGGGTAATAACCTAAGCCTGATAAACTAGGCCTACATGGGTAATAACCTAAGCCTGATAAACTAGTTCTACATGGGTAATAAACTAAGCCTGATAAACTAGGCCTACATGGGTAATAACCTAAGCATGATAAACTAGGCCTACATGGGTTATAACCTAAGCCTTATCAACTAGGCCTACATGGGTAATAACCTAAGCCTGATAAAATAGGCCTACATGGGTTATAACCTAAGCCTTATCAACTAGGCCTACATGGGTAATAACCTAAGCCTGTTAAACTAGGCCTACATGGGTTATAACCTAAGCCTTATCAACTAGGCCTACATGGGTAATAACCTAAGCCTGATAAACTAGGCCTACATGGGTAATAACCAAAGCCTGATAAACTAGGCCTACATAGGTAATAACCTAAGCATGATAAACTAGGCCTACATGGGTTATAACCTAAGCCTTATCAACTAGGCCTACATGGATAATAACCTAAGCCTGATAAACTAGGCCTATATGGGTAATAACCTAAGCCTGATAAACTAGGCCTATATGGGTAATAACCTAAGCCTGATAAACTAGGCCTACATGCATGTGTAAGTTTGCCTCCTTTTCACTGCAGGTAAATAGATGACATAATATGACATTATATGAGGGAGATTAAGGGAATTTGGGACACTGCATTTGATCATTCAAGGTGAAAAAAACTGTCTATGTGTCCTTGAGCAAGGCACCTAACCCTAATTTGCTCCAGAGGCTGACCCTGTAGGTAGGTCATCATTTTAAATAAGAATTTGATGTTAACTGACTTACCTAGTTAAAATGTAAAATGTTTTTGAACAAGCATGAGGGGTTTAGAATCCAGATGTATGTTTATTATTTTATTAAGGTGCTATGACACATATCTAGTTCAAATCCAGTCAGCATTTAACAAAGTAGGCTGAAACCCTTTGCACTGAGTGAGTCAGAAGGCACTTTTGGACATGTCTCGCCTCTTCTGCCAGATAAATGATCAAGCACCTTGTAGGCTCGTACCTCCCTATACCATATAATGCAGTGTCTTTCAGCTTTATCATGTCTTCACCTCTCTCTGTGTCTGTCTGTCTGTCTGTCTGTCTGTCTGTCTGTCTGTCTGTCTGTCTGTCTGTCTGTCTGTCTGTCTGTCTGTCTGTCTGTCTGTCTGTCTGTCTGTCTTTCTGTCTCTCTCTGTGTCTGTCTGTCTGGATCCAAGACACACAGTGACGTTAGGATCTGGATCCCCACTCACTGTCACTGAACTGAGAGAATCACCCAAACTTGAGTTGTTTTTTCTCTTTCATCAGAGAGAGAGGTTGATGGTATTCTCTCTTAGTGTGGTTACTGACTGACATTACCATAATAATAGAATAAACCAAGTGACAATAGAGGCCTAACTGTATGTTATTAGTGTGAGAAGTCTATTTCCGACATGTGGTGTCTTCATGTTTCTGTCATTCAGCAGGATTGTTTTGAACGTTAGGAAAGATGGAAGGAGGGCAGTGGACACCCTTAGCATTATACCGCTGGTATGTGGGCACTGGGAGGCAGTTGCTTATAGGCAGGCCTACTGTAGCCTACTGAATCCACTGGACTGATTCAGAAGTTGACGCTTTACGCTCTCGTGGCAGAAAGGCCTGTTATTATTTTCTCGCGGATTTCATTTATTTCATTGGCTTCTTCCGCAAAAGCGCTCCTGCGCTGTTGATAGCGGATAGGCTATTTTCTCAGTCTGATATTATATCCTAGACATATGATTGGTGGACTTTCTTGCGAGCTATCCTCCACACGGAAGCTGCGACCATCCGGGGTGAATCCCATCCCATTGGTTACTGTCCCTGTCAGTCTGTAGACTCTCTCTTGTGATTGGTGTTGTGACAACACCGTGGACCTGCCCAGTCGTGCCTGTCTCACTGTGAGAGGCTGAGCTCTCTTCCTGGTGCTGCTGTCCTCGGAGCTCCCGCCCTACCATTAACTTCCGAGGAGGAACAACTAGTCGCGTGTGCTACTGCGGTACTGAGATCCCGGCTGCTATGTGACGCCATCGGGGAGCTTGGTTTGAATTAGCGGTCCGGTTATACCAAGGATAGGGTTCTGGTGCACCGTAGGTCATTAGGAGTCAAACGAGAGGTGCAGATAGGGTGTGAGGGGGGATTTCTCTCTTTCCTATCAGATCTGCCTACAACGGGGGCTGACGTAGAATATGGCGGAACAGCACTCCGTTTCCGATAGCAAGCATAAAGCTTCTGCCGCGAATATTGGAGCTTCGTTCTCCGGGAATGGACGGACCAGTCAAGCGGGGATCGTCGGTAGCAGTCCTGCCGGGGCTCTCTCCACCGGGATAGCTCAGCCGGCAGGGTGGCAGTCCTTACTGTCGTTCACCATCCTGTTTCTGGCCTGGCTGGCTGGTTTCAGTGCAAGACTCTTCGCTGTCATCCGCTTTGAGAGCATCATTCACGAGTTTGACCCTTGGTGAGTAAACAGGAACAGTAACACGATGCTCCGGCCTACAGTGGATTTAGATCATTAACATCGATAATGGAGAATGTAGCCAACTACCGCGCTACTGGAAATATGTTGCTATAATTGATCTAGTTGTGATATAATGTTTGGCAATACAGAAGACCGAGCAGGGCAATATTGTATCAACTCAGCCACGCACTTAGCCTGCAGTAGTTCCAGTGTGATGATCCATTGTAACAATAAGTGTAACATAGACTGTCGGACGTCTTCATAAAGAGGACAATGTAAATGGTGCCGTGTGAGTGACAGCACGGAAACAAGAAGCTGTACACTGAAGACGAGCCTATAGCCTAGTTAGCCTATATGCATGTCCTCATTTATAATCCAACTGTTTCGCAAGATCTTACATAACTACACCTTTACTGTTAGCGGTTTCTTCCAGGATAGACTAATAATAGGCTATTCAGCCATTGGCAGAAATATGCAATTTGACTTGTATTACATGACGTTGTCTATAGGCTACTCTCAGTTGAAACAATGGTCAGGCCTGCCACCTGTCTATACATTAAATAGCTGACACCTGCCGTGGTCAAAAGTAGGGCACTACATGGAGAATAGGGTGCCATTTGGGATGACTGAAGTTTGTAGGACTTTGTATTACCCATGGAGACTTTGACATCTGACTTTTGCTGCAAGATGAGTGTTGAACATTTTCTAACTGTAGAACCTGTTGTAGAGAACTAGGAAATCATCAGTGAGACCAATACATCCTCCTCATATGAGAGGAGACAGACCAATACATCCTCCTCATATGAGAGTAGACAGACCAATACATCCTCCTCATATGAGAGTAGACAGACCAATACATCCTCCTCATATGAGAGGAGACAGACCAATACATCCTCCTCATATGAGAGGAGACAGACCAATACATCCTCCTCATATGAGAGTAGACAGACCAATACATCCTCCTCATATGAGAGTAGACAGACCAATACATCCTCCTCATATGAGAGTAGACAGACCAATACATCCTCCTCATATGAGAGGAGACAGACCAATACATCCTCCTCATATGAGAGGAGACAGACCAATACATCCTCCTCATATGAGAGGAGACAGACCAATACATCCTCCTCATATGAGAGGAGACAGACCAATACATCCTCCTCATATGAGAGGAGGCAGACCAATACATCCTCCTCATATGAGAGGAGGCAGACCAATACATCCTCCTCATGAGAGGAGGCAGACCAATACATCCTCCTCATATGAGAGGAGACAGACCAATACATCCTCCTCATATGAGAGGAGACAGACCAATACATCCTCCTCATATGTGAGGAGACAGACCAATACATCCTCCTCATATGTGAGGAGACAGACCAATACATCCTCCTCATATGTGAGGAGACAGACCAATACATCCTCCTCATATGAGAGGAGACAGACCAATACATCCTCCTCATATGAGAGGAGACAGACCAATACATCCTCCTCATATGAGAGGAGACAGACCAATACATCCTCCTCATATGAGAGGAGACAGACCAATACATCCTCCTCATATGAGAGGAGACAGACCAATACATCCTCCTCATATGAGAGGAGGCAGACCAATACATCCTCCTCATATGAGAGGAGACAGACCAATACATCCTCCTCATATGAGAGGAGACAGACCAATACATCCTCCTCATATGAGAGGAGACAGACCAATACATCCTCCTCATATGAGAGGAGACAGACAAATACATCCTCCTAGGTGAGGAGACAGACCAATACATCCTCCTCATATGTGAGGAGACAGACCAATACATCCTCCTCATATGAGGAGACAGACCAATACATCCTCCTAGGTGAGGAGACAGACCAATACATCCTCCTAGGTGAGGAGACAGACCAATACATCCTCCTCATATGTGAGGAGACAGACCAATACATCCTCCTCATATGAGAGGAGACAGACAATACATCCTCATCATATGAGAGGAGACAGACCCAATACATCCTCCTCATATGAGAGGAGACAGACCCAATACATCCTCCTCATATGAGAGGAGACAGACCAATACATCCTCCTCATATGAGAGGAGACAGACCAATACATCCTCCTCATATGAGAGGAGACAGACCAATACATCCTCCTAGGTGAGGAGACAGACCAATACATCCTCATAGGTGAGGAGACAGACCAATACATCCTCCTCATATGAGAGGAGACAGACCAATACATCCTCCTCATATGAGAGGAGACAGACCAATACATCCTCCTCATATGAGAGGAGACAGAGAGACCAATACATCCTAATATGAGAGGAGACAGAGAGACCAATACATCCTCATAGGTGAGGAGACAGACCAATACATCCTCCTCATATGAGAGGAGACAGACCAATACATCCTCCTCATATGAGAGGAGACAGAGAGACCAATACATCCTAATATGAGAGGAGACAGAGAGACCAATACATCCTCCTCATATAAGAGGAGATATAA
Organism: Thymallus thymallus; assembly: GCA_023634145.1. NCBI lineage: Eukaryota > Metazoa > Chordata > Actinopteri > Salmoniformes > Salmonidae > Thymallus > Thymallus thymallus. Next base: position 34,968,688 of record CM042415.1, on the reverse strand, counting down.
GGAGGATGTATTGGTCATATTATGAGAGGAGACCGTATGTGAGGCTATGGCCAAGCTAAAGCCGTCATTGCATCATCTGCTGACAGTGTTGGTGTTATTTTATAATGACCTCTATGGAATACACATTGTTTCATGTCAACCATTTGATGCAGGTAAGATCAAGAAGAGAGGGAAAAAATACTAATCATATTCTCTCCAGACCTTTACACCTGCATTACACCTTTAATACACCTGCATTACACCTTTAATACACCTGCATTACACCTTTAATACACCTGCATTACACCTTTAATACACCTTTAATACACCTGCATTACACCTTTATTACACCTGCATTACACCTTTAATACACCTGCATTACACCTTTAATACACCTGCATTACACCTTTAATACACCTGCATTACACCTTTAATACACCTGCATTACACCTTTAATACACCTGCATTACACCTTTAATACACCTGCATTACACCTTTATTACACCTTTAATACACCTGCATTACACCTTTATTACACCTTTAATATACCTGCATTACACCTTTAATACACCTGCATTACACCTTTAATACACCTGAATTACACCTTTAATACACCTGCATTACACCTTTAATACACCTGCATTACACCTTTAATACACCTGCATTACACCTTTAATACACCTGCATTACACCTTTAATACACCTGCATTACACCTTTAATACACCTGCATTACACCTTTAATACACCTGCATTACACCTTTATTACACCTTTAATACACCTGCATTACACCTTTAATACACCTTTAATACACCTTTAATACACCTGCATTACACCTTTAATACACCTGCATTACACCTTTAATACACCTGCATTACACCTTTAATACACCTGCATTACACCTTTAATACACCTGCATTACACCTTTAATACACCTGCATTACACCTTTAATACACCTGCATTACACCTTTAATACACCTGCATTACACCTGGTGTTAATACCCAGAGAGCAGTGGGTCTTGGCGGGGTAGCAGGGGGGCTGTGGTGTTTACCCAGACAGCAGTGGGTCTTGGCAGGGTAGCAGGGGGGCTGTGGTGTTAATACCCAGACAGCAGTGGGTCTTGGCAGGGTAGCAGGGGGGCTGTGGTGTTAATACCCAGACAGCAGTGGGTCTTGGCAGGGTAGCAGGGGGGCTGTGGTGTTAATACCCAGACAGCAGTGGGTCTTGGCAGGGTAGCAGGGGGGCTGTGGTGTTAATACCCAGACAGCAGTGGGTCTTGGCAGGGTAGCAGGGGGGCTGTGGTGTTAATACCCAGACAGCAGTGGGTCTTGGCAGGGTAGCAGGGGGGCTGTGGTGTTAATACCCAGACAGCAGTGGGTCTTGGCGGGGTAGCAGGGGGGCTGTGGTGTGATTATAACGAACTAAAGTTGAAAACCAGAGCGTTTTGTTGTTGCAGACTTTCCAGACGCCAGGCGAGAGAAGCAGAACAAGTCTAGCCTGATTTGAGAGCCCATGGAGGGTACCAAATGATACCCTATTCCCTATAGAAATAGTGTACTTCTAGGGAATAGGGTGCCGTTTGGGAAGTAGCCTTAGTTGTGCTCTTCTCTAAATGTCTGCAGAAGTGATTATTTGTTGTGGTTCCCTCAAAAGAGTTCCAGTCTGACAACATGTTGATGTGTTACTGTTCCAGTCTGACAACATGTTGATGTGTTACTGTTCCAGTCTGACAACATGTTGATGTGTTAGTGTTCCAGTCTGACAACATGTTGATGTGTTAGTGTTCCAGTCTGACAACATGTTGATGTGTTAGTGTTCCAGTCTGACAACATGTTGATGTGTTAGTGTTCCAGTCTGACAACATGTTGATGTGTTAGTGTTCCAGTCTGACAACATGTTGATGTGTTAGTGTTCCAGTCTGACAACATGTTGATGTGTTAGTGTTCCAGTCTGACAACATGTTGATGTGTTAGTGTTCCAGTCTGACAACATGTTGATGTGTTACTGTTCCAGTCTGACAACATGTTGATGTGTTAGTGTTCCAGTCTGACAACATGTTGATGTGTTAGTGTTCCAGTCTGACAACATGTTGATGTGTTAGTGTTCCAGTCTGACAACATGTTGATGTGTTAGTGTTCCAGTCTGACAACATGTTGATGTGTTAGTGTTCCAGTCTGACAACATGTTGATGTGTTAGTGTTCCAGTCTGACAACATGTTGATGTGTTAGTGTTCCAGTCTGACAACATGTTGATGTGTTAGTGTTCCAGTCTGACAACATGTTGATGTGTTAGTGTTCCAGTCTGACAACATGTTGATGTGTTAGTGTTCCAGTCTGACAACATGTTGATGTGTTAGTGTTCCAGTCTGACAACATGTTGATGTGTTAGTGTTCCAGTCTGACAACATGTTGATGTGTTAGTGTTCCAGTCTGACAACATGTTGATGTGTTAGTGTTCCAGTCTGACAACATGTTGATGTGTTAGTGTTCCAGTCTGACAACATGTTGATGTGTTAGTGTTCCAGTCTGACAACATGTTGATGTGTTAGTGTTCCAGTCTGACAACATGTTGATGTGTTAGTGTTCCAGTCTGACAACATGTTGATGTGTTAGTGTTCCAGTCTGACAACATGTTGATGTGTTAGTGTTCCAGTCTGACAACATGTTGATGTGTTAATTGTTCCAGTCTGACAACATGTTGATGTGTTAGTGTTCCAGTCTGACAACATGTTGATGTGTTAATTGTTCCAGTCTGACAACATGTTGATGTGTTAGTGTTCCAGTCTGACAACATGTTGATGTGTTAGTGTTCCAGTCTGACAACATGTTGATGTGTTAATTGTTCCAGTCTGACAACATGTTGATGTGTTAGTGTTCCAGTCTGACAACATGTTGATGTGTTAGTGTTCCAGTCTGACAACATGTTGATGTGTTAGTGTTCCAGTCTGACAACATGTTGATGTGTTAGTGTTCCAGTCTGACAACATGTTGATGTGTTAGTGTTCCAGTCTGACAACATGTTGATGTGTTAGTGTTCCAGTCTGACAACATGTTGATGTGTTAGTGTTCCAGTCTGACAACATGTTGATGTGTTAGTGTTCCAGTCTGACAACATGTTGATGTGTTAGTGTTCCAGTCTGACAACATGTTGATGTGTTAGTGTTCCAGTCTGACAACATGTTGATGTGTTAGTGTTCCAGTCTGACAACATGTTGATGTGTTAGTGTTCCAGTCTGACAACATGTTGATGTGTTAGTGTTCCAGTCTGACAACATGTTGATGTGTTAGTGTTCCAGTCTGACAACATGTTGATGTGTTAGTGTTCCAGTCTGACAACATGTTGATGTGTTAGTGTTCCAGTCTGACAACATGTTGATGTGTTAGTGTTCCAGTCTGACAACATGTTGATGTGTTAGTGTTCCAGTCTGACAACATGTTGATGTGTTAGTGTTCCAGTCTGACAACATGTTGATGTGTTAATTGTTCCAGTCTGACAACATGTTGATGTGTTAGTGTTCCAGTCTGACAACATGTTGATGTGTTAATTGTTCCAGTCTGACAACATGTTGATGTGTTAGTGTTCCAGTCTGACAACATGTTGATGTGTTAGTGTTCCAGTCTGACAACATGTTGATGTGTTAATTGTTCCAGTCTGACAACATGTTGATGTGTTAGTGTTCCAGTCTGACAACATGTTGATGTGTTAGTGTTCCAGTCTGACAACATGTTGATGTGTTAGTGTTCCAGTCTGACAACATGTTGATGTGTTAGTGTTCCAGTCTGACAACATGTTGATGTGTTAGTGTTCCAGTCTGACAACATGTTGATGTGTTAGTGTTCCAGTCTGACAACATGTTGATGTGTTAGTGTTCCAGTCTGACAACATGTTGATGTGTTAGTGTTCCAGTCTGACAACATGTTGATGTGTTAGTGTTCCAGTCTGACAACATGTTGATGTGTTAGTGTTCCAGTCTGACAACATGTTGATGTGTTAGTGTTCCAGTCTGACAACATGTTGATGTGTTAGTGTTCCAGTCTGACAACATGTTGATGTGTTAGTGTTCCAGTCTGACAACATGTTGATGTGTTAGTGTTCCAGTCTGACAACATGTTGATGTGTTAATTGTTCCAGTCTGACAACATGTTGATGTGTTAGTGTTCCAGTCTGACAACATGTTGATGTGTTAGTGTTCCAGTCTGACAACATGTTGATGTGTTAGTGTTCCAGTCTGACAACATGTTGATGTGTTAGTGTTCCAGTCTGACAACATGTTGATGTGTTACTGTTCCAGTCTGACAACATGTTGATGTGTTAGTGTTCCAGTCTGACAACATGTTGATGTGTTAGTGTTCCAGTCTGACAACATGTTGATGTGTTAGTGTTCCAGTCTGACAACATGTTGATGTGTTAGTGTTCCAGTCTGACAACATGTTGATGTGTTAGTGTTCCAGTCTGACAACATGTTGATGTGTTAGTGTTCCAGTCTGACAACATGTTGATGTGTTAATTGTTCCAGTCTGACAACATGTTGATGTGTTAGTGTTCCAGTCTGACAACATGTTGATGTGTTAATTGTTCCAGTCTGACAACATGTTGATGTGTTAGTGTTCCAGTCTGACAACATGTTGATGTGTTAGTGTTCCAGTCTGACAACATGTTGATGTGTTAGTGTTCCAGTCTGACAACATGTTGATGTGTTAGTGTTCCAGTCTGACAACATGTTGATGTGTTAGTGTTCCAGTCTGACAACATGTTGATGTGTTAGTGTTCCAGTCTGACAACATGTTGATGTGTTAGTGTTCCAGTCTGACAACATGTTGATGTGTTAGTGTTCCAGTCTGACAACATGTTGATGTGTTAGTGTTCCAGTCTGACAACATGTTGATGTGTTACTGTTCCAGTCTGACAACATGTTGATGTGTTAGTGTTCCAGTCTGACAACATGTTGATGTGTTAGTGTTCCAGTCTGACAACATGTTGATGTGTTAGTGTTCCAGTCTGACAACATGTTGATGTGTTAGTGTTCCAGTCTGACAACATGTTGATGTGTTAGTGTTCCAGTCTGACAACATGTTGATGTGTTAGTGTTCCAGTCTGACAACATGTTGATGTGTTAATTGTTCCAGTCTGACAACATGTTGATGTGTTAGTGTTCCAGTCTGACAACATGTTGATGTGTTAATTGTTCCAGTCTGACAACATGTTGATGTGTTAGTGTTCCAGTCTGACAACATGTTGATGTGTTAGTGTTCCAGTCTGACAACATGTTGATGTGTTAGTGTTCCAGTCTGACAACATGTTGATGTGTTAGTGTTCCAGTCTGACAACACGTTGATGTGTTAGTGTTCCAGTCTGACAACATGTTGATGTGTTAGTGTTCCAGTCTGACAACATGTTGATGTGTTAGTGTTCCAGTCTGACAACATGTTGATGTGTTAGTGTTCCAGTCTGACAACATGTTGATGTGTTAAGTGTTCCAGTCTGACAACATGTTGATGTGTTAATTGTTCCAGTCTGACAACATGTTGATGTGTTAATTGTTCCAGTCTGACAACATGTTGATGTGTTAGTGTTCCAGTCTGACAACATGTTGATGTGTTAGTGTTCCAGTCTGACAACATGTTGATGTGTTAGTGTTAGCCGGCTCCTCTCCCGAGTTGCAGGAGGAAGTCCCCAATGAAGAAAAAAATCTAGATATATTTTTTAAATCACGTTCACTACCGGTGAAAGGTTTTAGAACACCGACTCATTCAAGGGTTTTTCTTTATTTTTACTATTTTCTACTTTGTAGAATAATAATGAAGACATTGAAACAATGAAATAACACATATGGAGTCATGTAGTAACCAAAAAAGGCTTAAACATATAATTCAAATAGCCACCCTTTGCCTTTGACAGCTTTGCACACTCTTGGTATTCTCTCAACCAGCTTCATGAGGTAGTCACCTGGAATGCATTTCAATTAACAGGTGTTCCTTCTTAATGCGTTTGAGCCAATCAGTTGTGTTGTGACAAGGTAGGGCTGGTATACAGAAGATAGTCCTATTTGGTAAAAGACCAAGTCCATATTATGACAAGAACAGCTCAAATAAGCAAAGAGAAACGACAGTCCGTCATTACTTTAAGACATGGGTCAATACGGAAAATCTCAAGTACTTTGACTTTTCTTTAAGTGCAGTCGCAAAAACCATCAAGCGCTATGATGAAACTGTCTCTCATGAGGACCGCCACAGGAATGGAAGACCCAGAGTTACCTCTGCTGCAGAGGATAATTGCAGCCTAAATAAATGCTTCACGTTCAAGTAAGAGTTCAAGTAAGACACATCTCTGTTCAGAGGAGACTGTGTGAATCAGGCCTTCATGGTTTAATTGCTGCAAAGAAACCACTACTAAAGGACACCAATAAGAAGAAGAGACTTGCTTGGGCCAAGAAACACGTGCAATGGACATTAGCCTGGAGGAAATTGGTTATTTGGTCTGATACAACCTCTGTGTCTTTGAGACGCGGTGTGGGTGAACGGATGATCTCTGCATGTGTATTTCCCACCGGAGGTGGCGTTATGGTGTGGGGGTGCTCTGATGGTGACACTGTCAGTGATTTATTTAGAATTCAAGGCACACTTAACCAGCATCACTACCACAGCATTCTGCAGCAATACGCCATCCCATCTGGTTTGGGCTTTTCTCATTTTTTTATTTCAGGTAGGTCAGTTGAGAACAAGTTCTCATCTACAACTGCGACCTGGCCAAGACAAAGCAAGGCAGTGTGACAAAAACAACACAGAGTTACAACACAGAGTTAAATGCAGTAAGGTTAGGAAGATAGGACAATAAATAGGCCATAGTGGTAAAATAAGTTACAGATTAGCATTAACACTGGAGTGATAGATGTGCAAATGATGATGTGCAAATAGATATACTGGAGTGCAAATGAGCAAAAATAATAAATATGGGGATGAGGTAGTAGTGTGGGCTATTTACAGAAGTGCTGTATACAGGTGCAGTGATCAGTAAGCAGCTCTGACAGCTGGTGCTTAAAGTTATTGAGGGAGATGGTAGTCTCCAGCTTCAAGGATATTTGCAATTCGTTCCAGTCATTGGCAGCAGAGAACTGGAAGGAATGGCGGCCAAAGCAGGTGTTGGCTTTGGGGGTGACCAGTGAAATATACCTGCTGGAGCGCATGCTATGGGTGGGTGTTGCTATGGTGACCAGCGAGCTGAGATAAGGCAGGGATTTACCTAGTTAAGACTTATAGAAGACCTGGAGCCAGTGGGTTTGGCGACGAATATGTAATGAGGGCCAGCCAACGAGAGCGTACAGGTCGCAGTGGTGGGTAGTGTATGGGGCTTTGGTGACCAAATTGCTGAGCAGAGTGTTGGAGGCTATTTTGTAAATGACATCGCCGAAGTCAAGGATCGGTAGGATGGTCAGTTTTACGAGAGCATGTTTGGCAGCATGAGTGAAGGAGGCTTTGATGCGAAATAGGAAGCCGATTCTAGATTTAATTTTGGATTGGAGATGCTTAATGTCAGTCTGGAAGGAGCGTTTACAGTCTAACCAGACACCTAGGTATTTGTAGGTGTCCCCATATTCTAAGTCAGACCCGTCCAGAGTAGTGATGCTAGCACCACTCTCTCATGCTGCCTCCACAAGGTCTCTTGGAAGACTCAGAAGATACAGACGGACGGACGGACGGACGGACGGACGGGCAGGCAGACAGCCAGACAGGCTGCGCTCTCTAACTGACCTTTTTACTCTAATATAACTATATGGCTCAATCCCAATACCCCCCCTTAACCCTTCCTCTTGTTTTGGAGTGTCCCTCACGGACGGACTAACTAGTGGTAGAGATGAATAAACCTATGGAATAGGACATCACTACATCACTCGTGAACAGAAGAAGCAGCCAAAGGATAGCCTACCACACAATTTATTGACTACAAGCCTGTTTTTCACACTTCCTGTACTAGCGGCAGTAATATATTTCTCATGCAACAAATATGTGCTTACTGTATGAGAACAGCAATGTGGGGTAGTAATGTACCCATCCTCTGTCTGGTTCAATGTGGGGTAGTAATGTACCCATCCTCTGGCTGGTTCAATGTGGGGTAGTAATGTATCCATCCTCTGTCTGGTTCAATGTGGAGTAGTAATGTATCCATCCTCTGTCTGGTTCAATGTGGAGTAGTAATGTATCCATCCTCTGTCTGGTTCAATGTGGAGTAGTAATGTATCCATCCTCTGTCTGGTTCAATGTGGAGTAGTAATGTATCCATCCTCTGTCTGGTTCAATGTGGGGTAGTAATGTACCCATCCTCTGTCTGGTTCAATGTGGGGTAGTAATGTATCCATCCTCTGTCTGGTTCAATGTGGAGTAGTAATGTATCCATCCTCTGTCTGGTTCAATGTGGAGTAGTAATGTATCCATCCTCTGTCTGGTTCAATGTGGGGTAGTAATGTACCCATCCTCTGTCTGGTTCAATGTGGGGTAGTAATGTATCCATCCTCTGTCTGGTTCAATGTGGAGTAGTAATGTACCCATCCTCTGTCTGGTTCAATGTGGCATAATACTGAAGCAGGACTTTCATTCCATAGCAGTTTGACAGTTGCATTTCACTCAGTCATGTTCTGCAATTGCTTGAGGATTGATGATTAACCAGTAGAAGCAATACAACATGTAAACCACTGTTCTGAACTAATATTTATACCAAACGTTTTAGGGTCCAAACACAGATGGGCTACATAGCTCCACATCCATAGGCATGTATTTTTATCCTCCACTACACAATAAGCAAGAATATTGTTAGCTAGCTACGTTACTTCATCTGCATTGCATGACAAATATCTTCAATCTCTAACGTTTAAGAACAATGACAAGTCAGGCTTTGAAACATGTGAGCTCACCTGGCTGTTCATTAAAACAACATTGTTAATTCAATTTGCAGTAACGTTAAATGCTTTACTTCTACATTCTGTACATCCACTTGGTTTCTCTAGATGACAGCCTGGTTTGCTGGTTTCGCTCAGGAGTCCCTAAAACATTAAACCACAGGAATTACAATTAATTCAAATGTCAAACGCCCGTATAGCTAAATGTATAGCTATTTGGCTAATGGTTGTTAAATAGTGATTTTCATAAATCAATTTTATCTCAAAATGCATAATTGTTTGTCTCTACATTCACAAAAATGATTTGCATGATTTGTTATGAAGTTCTAATTACTTACATTTCTATTCCTTCAGAAGCTCTTCAGAAGCTCATCCTCTGGTGTATATTTGATGGTGTCGTGATGTACAGGGGAGGAGAGCTGTCTTCCAGGAACTGCTAGTCTGTTCTGCTCTGTTCCAATCTGTTCAAGTTCTTGTCCTCTGAAGGCCTCTGGTGACTGACATGAACTTATCTGATGTGGTCAACACTGTCTGGCACCATTAGACTGTCTTTCAGCCTCTCCTTCATAATCCTCTCTCTCTCCTCTCTGTCAGTCCCAAGACTCCACATTAACGCTGGCCCTGTTTCCTGCTTAGGGCTATTCAATTGGACTAGATTTACCAAATTCATATGAAAAGTAGAAGTTATAGTAACTCTCCCTGGTAGCCCTCATAACAACCATATTTCAACATAACCGTCTTGGTGCCTGGACTTCCCCTCAGTTAGCAGTGTGCTGTTAGAGGACTCTGTGTGGATGAGGGATGATTCTGAGGTGATTTGTGATCTCATCAATGCCAGATGAACGCTCACTGCTCCTCCTTTGTCTTCTGCCTCTGGAGAGTTTGAGGGGGATTTAGTCTGACATTCTTCAGTCTCATTTGTTGTTTTCTTGGGATGTGTAGGAGTTAGTGGTAATGTGAGAGATTGTGCCTAAACCCACCTCTGGGTGTTGTTTTTTAGTAAGTCCAGACTCTGGTATTCTCATTACATCCCTTTGCCTCTCCTCTCCCTCCCTCATTCCCTTTCTTCCACTCTCCTTCCCTCATTCCCTTTCTTCCACTCTCCCTCCCTCATTCCCTTTCTTCCACTCTCCTTCCCTCATTCCCTTTCTTCCACTCTCCTTCCCTCATTCCCTTTCTTCCACTCTCCTTCCCTCATTCCCTTTCTTCCACTCTCCTTCCCTCATTCCCTTTCTTCCACTCTCCTTCCCTCATTCCCTTTCTTCCACTCTCCTTCCCTCATTCCCTTTCTTCCACTCTCCCTCCCTCATTCCCTTTCTTCCACTCTCCTTCCCTCATTCCCTTTCTTCCACTCTCCCTCCCTCATTCCCTTTCTTCCACTCTCCTTCCCTCATTCCCTTTCTTCCACTCTCCTTCCCTCATTCCCTTTCTTCCACTCTCCTTCCCTCATTCCCTTTCTTCCACTCTCCTTCCCTCATTCCCTTTCTTCCACTCTCCTTCCCTCATTCCCTTTCTTCCACTCTCCCTCCCTCATTCCCTTTCTTCCACTCTCCTTCCCTCATTCCCTTTCTTCCACTCTCCCTCCCTCATTCCCTTTCTTCCACTCTCCTTCCCTCATTCCCTTTCTTCCACTCTCCTTCCATCATTCCCTTTCTTCCACTCTCCCTCCCTCATTCCCTTTCTTCCACTCTCCTTCCCTCATTCCCTTTCTTCCACTCTCCCTCCCTCATTCCCTTTCTTCCACTCTCCTTCCCTCATTCCCTTTCTTCCACTCTCCTTCCCTCATTCCCTTTCTTCCACTCTCCCTCCCTCATTCCCTTTCTTCCACTCTCCCTCCCTCATTCCCTTTCTTCCACTCTCCTTCCCTCATTCCCTTTCTTCCACTCTCCTTCCCTCATTCCCTTTCTTCCACTCTCCTTCCCTCATTCCCTTTCTTCCACTCTCCTTCCCTCATTCCCTTTCTTCCACTCTCCTTCCCTCATTCCCTTTCTTCCACTCTCCTTCCCTCATTCCCTTTCTTCCACTCTCCTTCCCTCATTCCCTTTCTTCCACTCTCCTTCCCTCATTCCCTTTCTTCCACTCTCCTTCCCTCATTCCCTTTCTTCCACTCTCCTTCCCTCATTCCCTTTCTTCTACTCTCCTTCCCTCATTCCCTTTCTTCCACTCTCCTTCCCTCATTCCCTTTCTTCCACTCTCCCTCCCTCATTCCCTTTCTTCCACTCTCCTTCCCTCATTCCCTTTCTTCCACTCTCCCTCCCTCATTCCCTTTCTTCCACTCTCCCTCCCTCATTCCCTTTCTTCCACTCTCCTTCCCTCATTCCCTTTCTTCCACTCTCCCTCCCTCATTCCCTTTCTTCCACTCTCCCTCCCTCATTCCCTTTCTTCCACTCTCCCTCCCTCATTCCCTTTCTTCCACTCTCCCTCCCTCATTCCCTTTCTTCCACTCTCCCTCCCTCATTCCCTTTCTTCCACTCTCCCTCCCTCATTCCCTTTCTTCCACTCTCCCTCCCTCATTCCCTTTCTTCCACTCTCCTTCCCTCATTCCCTTTCTTCCACTCTCCTTCCCTCATTCCCTTTCTTCCACTCTCCTTCCCTCATTCCCTTTCTTCCACTCTCCTTCCCTCATTCCCTTTCTTCCACTCTCCTTCCCTCATTCCCTTTCTTCCACTCTCCTCCCCTCATTCCCTTTCTTCCACTCTCCTCCCCTCATTCCCTTTCTTCCACTCTCCTCCCCTCATTCCCTTTCTTCCACTCTCCCTCCCTCATTCCCTTTCTTCCACTCTCCCTCCCTCATTCCCTTTCTTCCACTCTCCCTCCCTCATTCCCTTTCTTCCACTCTCCCTCCCTCATTCCCTTTCTTCCACTCTCCTTCCCTCATTCCCTTTCTTCCACTCTCCTTCCCTCATTCCCTTTCTTCCACTCTCCTTCCCTCATTCCCTTTCTTCCACTCTCCTTCCCTCATTCCCTTTCTTCCACTCTCCTTCCCTCATTCCCTTTCTTCCACTCTCCTTCCCTCATTCCCTTTCTTCCACTCTCCCTCCCTCATTCCCTTTCTTCCACTCTCCTTCCCTCATTCCCTTTCTTCCACTCTCCCTCCCTCATTCCCTTTCTTCCACTCTCCCTCCCTCATTCCCTTTCTTCCACTCTCCCTCCCTCATTCCCTTTCTTCCACTCTCCCTCCCTCATTCCCTTTCTTCCACTCTCCTTCCCTCATTCCCTTTCTTCCACTCTCCTTCCCTCATTCCCTTTCTTCCACTCTCCTTCCCTCATTCCCTTTCTTCCACTCTCCCTCCCTCATTCCCTTTCTTCCACTCTCCTTCCCTCATTCCCTTTCTTCCACTCTCCTTCCCTCATTCCCTTTCTTCCACTCTCCCTCCCTCATTCCCTTTCTTCCACTCTCCCTCCCTCATTCCCTTTCTTCCACTCTCCTTCCCTCATTCCCTTTCTTCCACTCTCCTCCCCTGCTTAAAGGGGATCTAGGATTTGTGGGAATTAGGATTTAATAAATTCTTTGTGTAGCAGTGTTTTCTCTCTTCCCTGTAGGCCCTCTAACCAGCTTAGTCTCTCTCTCTCTTCCCTGTAGGCCCTCTAACCAGCTTAGTCTCTCTCTCTTCCCTGTAGGCCCTCTAACCAGCTTAGTCTCTCTCTCTTCCCTGTAGGCCCTCTAACCAGCTTAGTCTCTCTCTCTTCCCTGTAGGCCCTCTAACCAGCTTAGTCTCTCTCTTTCTTCCCTGTAGGCCCTCTAACCAGCTTAGTCTCTCTCTCTTTCTTCCCTGTAGGCCCTCTAACCAGCTTAGTCTCTCTCTCTTTCTTCCCTGTAGGCCCTCTAACCAGCTTAGTCTCTCTCTCTCTCTTCCCTGTAGGCCCTCTAACCAGCTTAGTCTCTCTCTCTCTCTTCCCTGTAGGCCCTCTAACCAGCTTAGTCTCTCTCTCTCTTCCCTGTAGGCCCTCTAACCAGCTTAGTCTCTCTCTCTCTCTTCCCTGTAGGCCCTCTAACCAGCTTAGTCTCTCTCTCTCTCTTCCCTGTAGGCCCTCTAACCAGCTTAGTCTCTCTCTCTCTTCCCTGTAGGCCCTCTAACCAGCTTAGTCTCTCTCTCTCTTCCCTGTAGGCCCTCTAACCAGCTTAGTCTCTCTCTCTCTCTTCCCTGTAGGCCCTCTAACCAGCTTAGTCTCTCTCTCTCTCTTCCCTGTAGGCCCTCTAACCAGCTTAGTCTCTCTCTCTCTCTTCCCTGTAGGCCCTCTAACCAGCTTAGTCTCTCTCTCTTCCCTGTAGGCCCTCTAACCAGCTTAGTCTCTCTCTCTTCCCTGTAGGCCCTCTAACCAGCTTAGTCTCTCTCTTTCTTCCCTGTAGGCCCTCTAACCAGCTTAGTCTCTCTCTCTCTCTTCCCTGTAGGCCCTCTAACCAGCTTAGTCTCTCTCTCTCTCTTCCCTGTAGGCCCTCTAACCAGCTTAGTCTCTCTCTCTTCCCTGTAGGCCCTCTAACCAGCTTAGTCTCTCTCTCTTCCCTGTAGGCCCTCTAACCAGCTTAGTCTCTCTCTTTCTTCCCTGTAGGCCCTCTAACCAGCTTAGTCTCTCTCTCTCTCTTCCCTGTAGGCCCTCTAACCAGCTTAGTCTCTCTCTCTTCCCTGTAGGCCCTCTAACCAGCTTAGTCTCTCTCTCTTCCCTGTAGGCCCTCTAACCAGCTTAGTCTCTCTCTCTTTCTTCCCTGTAGGCCCTCTAACCAGCTTAGTCTCTCTCTCTCTCTTCCCTGTAGGCCCTCTAACCAGCTTAGTCTCTCTCTCTTCCCTGTAGGCCCTCTAACCAGCTTAGTCTCTCTCTCTTCCCTGTAGGCCCTCTAACCAGCTTCGTCTCTCTCTCTTCCCTGTAGGCCCTCTAACCAGCTTAGTCTCTCTCTTTCTTCCCTGTAGGCCCTCTAACCAGCTTAGTCTCTCTCTCTCTCTTCCCTGTAGGCCCTCTAACCAGCTTAGTCTCTCTCTCTTCCCTGTAGGCCCTCTAACCAGCTTAGTCTCTCTCTCTTCCCTGTAGGCCCTCTAACCAGCTTAGTCTCTCTCTCTTTCTTCCCTGTAGGCCCTCTAACCAGCTTAGTCTCTCTCTCTCTCTTCCCTGTAGGCCCTCTAACCAGCTTAGTCTCTCTCTCTTCCCTGTAGGCCCTCTAACCAGCTTAGTCTCTCTCTCTCTCTTCCCTGTAGGCCCTCTAACCAGCTTAGTCTCTCTCTCTCTCTTCCCTGTAGGCCCTCTAACCAGCTTAGTCTCTCTCTCTTTCTTCCCTGTAGGCCCTCTAACCAGCTTAGTCTCTCTCTCTTCCCTGTAGGCCCTCTAACCAGCTTAGTCTCTCTCTCTTCCCTGTAGGCCCTCTAACCAGCTTAGTCTCTCTCTCTACCCTGTAGGCCCTCTAACCAGCTTAGTCTCTCTCTCTTCCCTGTAGGCCCTCTAACCAGCTTAGTCTCTCTCTCTTCCCTGTAGGCCCTCTAACCAGCTTAGTCTCTCTCTTTCTTCCCTGTAGGCCCTCTAACCAGCTTAGTCTCTCTCTCTCTCTTCCCTGTAGGCCCTCTAACCAGCTTAGTCTCTCTCTCTCTCTTCCCTGTAGGCCCTCTAACCAGCTTAGTCTCTCTCTCTCTCTTCCCTGTAGGCCCTCTAACCAGCTTAGTCTCTCTCTCTCTCTTCCCTGTAGGCCCTCTAACCAGCTTAGTCTCTCTCTCTCTCTTCCCTGTAGGCCCTCTAACCAGCTTAGTCTCTCTCTTTCTTCCCTGTAGGCCCTCTAACCAGCTTAGTCTCTCTCTCTCTTCCCTGTAGGCCCTCTAACCAGCTTAGTCTCTCTCTCTCTCTTCCCTGTAGGCCCTCTAACCAGCTTAGTCTCTCTCTCTCTCTTCCCTGTAGGCCCTCTAACCAGCTTAGTCTCTCTCTCTCTCTTCCCTGTAGGCCCTCTAACCAGCTTAGTCTCTCTCTCTCTCTTCCCTGTAGGCCCTCTAACCAGCTTAGTCTCTCTCTCTTTCTTCCCTGTAGGCCCTCTAACCAGCTTAGTCTCTCTCTCTTTCTTCCCTGTAGGCCCTCTAACCAGCTTAGTCTCTCTCTCTTCCCCGTAGGCCCTCTAACCAGCTTAGTCTCTCTCTCTTCCCCGTAGGCCCTCTAACCAGCTTAGTCTCTCTCTCTCTCTTCCCTGTAGGCCCTCTAACCAGCTTAGTCTCTCTCTCTTTCTTCCCTGTAGGCCCTCTAACCAGCTTAGTCTCTCTCTCTTCCCTGTAGGCCCTCTAACCAGCTTAGTCTCTCTCTCTTCCCTGTAGGCCCTCTAACCAGCTTAGTCTCTCTCTCTTCCCTGTAGGCCTTCTAACCAGCTTAGTCTCTCTCTTTCTTCCCTGTAGGCCCTCTAACCAGCTTAGTCTCTCTCTCTCTTCCCTGTAGGCCCTCTAACCAGCTTAGTCTCTCTCTCTCTCTTCCCTGTAGGCCCTCTAACCAGCTTAGTCTCTCTCTCTCTCTTCCCTGTAGGCCCTCTAACCAGCTTAGTCTCTCTCTCTTCCCTGTAGGCCCTCTAACCAGCTTAGTCTCTCTCTCTTTCTTCCCTGTAGGCCCTCTAACCAGCTTAGTCTCTCTCTCTTCCCCGTAGGCCCTCTAACCAGCTTAGTCTCTCTCTCTTCCCCGTAGGCCCTCTAACCAGCTTAGTCTCTCTCTCTTTCTTCCCTGTAGGCCCTCTAACCAGCTTAGTCTCTCTCTCTCTCTTCCCTGTAGGCCCTCTAACCAGCTTAGTCTCTCTCTCTCTCTTCCCTGTAGGCCCTCTAACCAGCTTAGTCTCTCTCTCTCTTCCCTGTAGGCCCTCTAACCAGCTTAGTCTCTCTCTCTCTCTTCCCTGTAGGCCCTCTAACCAGCTTAGTCTCTCTCTCTCTCTTCCCTGTAGGCCCTCTAACCAGCTTAGTCTCTCTCTCTTCCCTGTAGGCCCTCTAACCAGCTTAGTCTCTCTCTCTTCCCCGTAGGCCCTCTAACCAGCTTAGTCTCTCTCTCTTCCCCGTAGGCCCTCTAACCAGCTTAGTCTCTCTCTCTTCCCTGTAGGCCCTCTAACCAGCTTAGTCTCTCTCTCTCTCTCTTCCCTGTAGGCCCTCTAACCAGCTTAGTCTCTCTCTCTTCCCTGTAGGCCCTCTAACCAGCTTAGTCTCTCTCTCTTCCCTGTAGGCCCTCTAACCAGCTTAGTCTCTCTCTCTTCCCTGTAGGCCCTCTAACCAGCTTAGTCTCTCTCTCTTCCCTGTAGGCCTTCTAACCAGCTTAGTCTCTCTCTTTCTTCCCTGTAGGCCCTCTAACCAGCTTAGTCTCTCTCTCTTCCCTGTAGGCCCTCTAACCAGCTTAGTCTCTCTCTCTCTCTTCCCTGTAGGCCCTCTAACCAGCTTAGTCTCTCTCTCTTTCTTCCCTGTAGGCCCTCTAACCAGCTTAGTCTCTCTCTCTTTCTTCCCTGTAGGCCCTCTAACCAGCTTAGTCTCTCTCTCTTTCTTCCCTGTAGGCCCTCTAACCAGCTTAGTCTCTCTCTCTTTCTTCCCTGTAGGCCCTCTAACCAGCTTAGTCTCTCTCTCTTTCTTCCCTGTAGGCCTTCTAACCAGCTTAGTCTCTCTCTCTTTCTTCCCTGTAGGCCCTCTAACCAGCTTAGTCTCTCTCTCTCTTTCTTCCCTGTAGGCCCTCTAACCAGCTTAGTCTCTCTCTCTTCCCTGTAGGCCCTCTAACCAGCTTAGTCTCTCTCTCTTCCCTGTAGGCCCTCTAACCAGCTTAGTCTCTCTCTCTTCCCTGTAGGCCCTCTAACCAGCTTAGTCTCTCTCTCTTCCCTGTAGGCCCTCTAACCAGCTTAGTCTCTCTCTCTTCCCTGTAGGCCTTCTAACCAGCTTAGTCTCTCTCTCTTCCCTGTAGGCCTTCTAACCAGCTTAGTCTCTCTCTTTCTTCCCTGTAGGCCCTCTAACCAGCTTAGTCTCTCTCTCTTCCCTGTAGGCCCTCTAACCAGCTTAGTCTCTCTCTCTCTCTTCCCTGTAGGCCCTCTAACCAGCTTAGTCTCTCTCTCTTTCTTCCCTGTAGGCCCTCTAACCAGCTTAGTCTCTCTCTCTTCCCTGTAGGCCCTCTAACCAGCTTAGTCTCTCTCTCTTCCCTGTAGGCCCTCTAACCAGCTTAGTCTCTCTCTCTTCCCTGTAGGCCCTCTAACCAGCTTAGTCTCTCTCTCTTTCTTCCCTGTAGGCCTTCTAACCAGCTTAGTCTCTCTCTCTTTCTTCCCTGTAGGCCCTCTAACCAGCTTAGTCTCTCTCTCTTCCCTGTAGGCCCTCTAACCAGCTTAGTTTTATATCTTCATGGGGTGTGAAATTGAGTTTTACTAAAACGAGAGGGGAGTTTTGGAGGAGAGAGATGGATGGAAGGAGCAATGAATGGAACGCGGCCCGTTACTAGGGAGGAATTTGCTTTCATGTTGACTGCACTCTACTCTACTCTACTCTACTCTACCCAACTCTACTCTACCCTACTCTACTCTACTCTATCATACTCTACTGTGCTCTACTCCTCTACTCTACTCTATCATACTCTACTGTGCTCTACTCTACACTACTCTACTCTACCCTACTGTACTGTACTCTACTCTACTCTACCCTACTCTACTCTACTCTATCCTACTCTACTGTACTGTACTCTATTCTACTCTACTCTACTCTACTCTACTCTACTCTACTCTACTCTACTCTACTCTACCCTACTGTACTGTACCCTACTCTATCCTACTCTACTCTATTATACTCTACTCTACTCTACTCTGCCTCCCTTCTTCCCTCAGCCCTGCCTCCTACTGTTGTTAGTAGTTTCACTACTCCACTACCAGTCAGATAGCTACTGGGCTACAGCTCATGTCTTCACTACTCCACTACCAGTCAGATAGCTACTGGGCTACAGCTCATGTCTTCACTACTCCACTACCAGTCAGATAGCTACTGGGCTACAGCTCATGTCTTCACTACTCCACTACCAGTCAGATAGCTACTGGGCTACAGCTCATGTCTTCACTACTCCACTACCAGTCAGATAGCTACTGGGCTACAGCTCATGTCTTCACTACTCCACTACCAGTCAGATAGCTACTGGGCTACAGCTCATGTCTTCACTACTCCACTACCAGTCAGATAGCTACTGGGTTCTCTCTGTGTAAAGTTCAATGAGGAACAGAACACTGTCATTTTGTTTATGTATCTGTCTGTTCAGGGTGGGATGTACACATGGTGCTGCTGGATCGGGTGCTACTGGGTCGGGTGCTATTGGGTGCATAGTGAGAGCTCGTCACCATCAACTGACAGAGATAGAATGACAAAGGGAGGGAGAGAACAGCTCAATTTAAGTGTTGTAGTTCAGCCTTCTGTCTAAAACCTCTGGGAGTGTTGTAGTTCAGCCTTCTGTCTAAAACCTCTGGGAGTGTTGTAGTTCAGCCTTTTGTCTAAAACCTCTGGGAGTGTTGTAGTTCAGCCTTTTGTCTAAAACCTCTGGGAGTGTTGTAGTTCAGCCTTCTGTCTAAAACCTCTGGGAGTGTTGTAGTTCAGCCTTCTGTCTAAAACCTCTGGGAGTGTTGTAGTTCAGCCTTCTGTCTAAAACCTCTGGGAGTGTTGTAGTTGATTCTCCTACTGTATTGAATTTGTGATGTGTTTGTGTCTTCCATATACTAACAGTGTCTCTGTCTCCTGTGTTTCAGGTTCAACTACAGATCTACACACCATCTGACCATCAATGGCTTCTACGACTTCCTCAACTGGTTTGATGATAGGGCCTGGTACCCACTGGGCAGGATAGTGGGGGGCACAGTGAGTGGAATAACTCATGTTTTTGTGTGTGTGTGTGTGTGTGGGCCTGGTACCCACTTTCTCTCTCTTTCACTCTCTGTTGTTTTCTCTTTCTCTATCCTGCGCTCTCTCTGTCCTGCTCTCTCTGTCCTGCTCTCTCTGTCCTGCTCTCTCTGTCCTGCTCTCTCTGTCCTGCTCTCTCTCTCTCTCTTGATCCTGCTCTCTCTCTTTCCTGCTCTCTCTCTCTCTCCTTCTCTCAATCCTGGTCTCTCTCTCTCTCTCGATCCTGCTCTTTCTCTTTCCTGCTCTCTCTCTCTCTCAATCCTGCTCTCTCTCTATTGATCCTGCTCTCTCTCTCTCTCTCTCTCTCTCTCTCTCTCTCTCTCTCTCTCTCTCTCTCTCTCTCTCTCTCTCTCTCTCTCTCTCTTTTATCCTTCTCTCTCTTGATCCTGCTCTCTCTCTCTCTCTCTCCAGGTTTACCCAGGTCTGATGGTTACAGCTGGTCTCTCTCTCTCTCCCGCCATGTTTACTCAGGTCTGATGGTGACGGCTGGTCACTCTCTATCCAGGTTTACCCAGGTCTGATGGTAATGGCTTGTCTCTCTCTCTCTCTCTCTCTCCAGGTTTATCCAGGTCTGATGGTAACTGCTGGTCTCATCCACTATGTTCTAAACCTGCTCCACATCACGGTGCACATCCGAGACGTGTGTGTGTTCCTGGCGCCAGTCTTCAGTGGCCTCACGTCCATCGCCACCTTCCTGCTGACCCGCGAGCTTTGGAACCAGGGGGCAGGGCTTCTGGCGGCGTGCTTCATCGCTATTGTCCCCGGTTACATCTCCCGCTCTGTGGCGGGCTCCTTCGACAATGAGGGCATCGCCATCTTTGCCCTCCAGTTTACATATTATCTATGGGTTAGTGGAGACACACCCTCCAGTTTACATATTATCTATGGGTTAGTGGAGACACACCCTCCAGTTTACATATTATCTATGGGTTAGTGGAGACACACCCTCCAGTTTACATATTATCTATGGGTTAGTGGAGACACACCCTCCAGTTTACATATTATCTATGGGTTAGTGGAGACACACCCTCTAGTTTACATATTATCTATGGGTTAGTAGAGACACACCCTCTAGTTTACATATTATCTATGGGTTAGTGGAGACACACCCTCCAGTTTACATATTATCTATGGGTTAGTGGAGACACACCCTCCAGTTTACATATTATCTATGGGTTAGTAGAGACACACCCTCCAGTTTACATATTATCTATGGGTTAGTAGAGACACACCCTCCAGTTTACATATTGTCTATGGGTTAGTAGAGACACACCCTCCAGTTTACATATTATCTATGGGTTAGTAGAGACACACCCTCCAGTTTACATATTATCTATGGGTTAGTGGAGACACACCCTCCAGTTTACATATTATCTATGGGTTAGTGGAGACACACCCTCCAGTTTACATATTATCTATGGGTTAGTGGAGACACACCCTCCAGTTTACATATTATCTATGGGTTAGTGGAGACACACCCTCCAGTTTACATATTATCTATGGGTTAGTGGAGACACACCCTCCAGTTTACATATTATCTATGGGTTAGTGGAGACACACCCTCCAGTTTACATATTATCTATGGGTTAGTGGAGACACACCCTCCAGTTTACATATTATCTATGGGTTAGTGGAGACACACCCTCTAGTTTACATATTATCTATGGGTTAGTAGAGACACACCCTCCAGTTTACATATTATCTATGGGTTAGTAGAGACACACCCTCCAGTTTACATATTATCTATGGGTTAGTGGAGACACACCCTCCAGTTTACATATTATCTATGGGTTAGTGGAGACACACCCTCCAGTTTACATATTATCTATGGGTTAGTGGAGACACACCCTCCAGTTTACATATTATCTATGGGTTAGTGGAGACACACCCTCCAGTTTACATATTATCTATGGGTTAGTGGAGACACACCCTCCAGTTTACATATTATCTATGGGTTAGTGGAGACACACCCTCCAGTTTACATATTATCTATGGGTTAGTGGAGACACACCCTCCAGTTTACATATTATCTATGGGTTAGTGGAGACACACCCTCTAGTTTACATATTATCTATGGGTTAGTGGAGACACACCCTCCAGTTTACATATTATCTATGGGTTAGTGGAGACACACCCTCTAGTTTACATATTATCTATGGGTTAGTAGAGACACACCCTCCAGTTTACATATTATCTATGGGTTAGTAGAGACACACCCTCCAGTTTACATATTATCTATGGGTTAGTAGAGACACACCCTCCAGTTTACATATTATCTATGGGTTAGTAGAGACACACCCTCCAGTTTACATATTATCTATGGGTTAGTAGAGACACACCCTCTAGTTTACATATTATCTATGGGTTAGTGGAGACACACCCTCCAGTTTACATATTATCTATGGGTTAGTGGAGACACACCCTCTAGTTTACATATTATCTATGGGTTAGTAGAGACACACCCTCCAGTTTACATATTATCTATGGGTTAGTGGAGACACACCCTCCAGTTTACATATTATCTATGGGTTAGTAGAGACACACCCTCTAGTTTACATATTATCTATGGGTTAGTAGAGACACACCCTCCAGTTTACATATTATCTATGGGTTAGTGGAGACACACCCTCCAGTTTACATATTATCTATGGGTTAGTAGAGACACACCCTCTAGTTTACATATTATCTATGGGTTAGTAGAGACACACCCTCTAGTTTACATATTATCTATGGGTTAGTGGAGACACACCCTCCAGTTTACATATTATCTATGGGTTAGTAGAGACACACCCTCCAGTTTACATATTATCTATGGGTTAGTGGAGACACACCCTCCAGTTTACATATTATCTATGGGTTAGTGGAGACACACCCTCCAGTTTACATATTATCTATGGGTTAGTGGAGACACACCCTCCAGTTTACATATTATCTATGGGTTAGTGGAGACACACCCTCTAGTTTACATATTATCTATGGGTTAGTAGAGACACACCCTCTAGTTTACATATTATCTATGGGTTAGTGGAGACACACCCTCCAGTTTACATATTATCTATGGGTTAGTGGAGACACACCCTCCAGTTTACATATTATCTATGGAATAGTAGAGACACACCCTCTAGTTTACATATTATCTATGGGTTAGTAGAGACACACCCTCTAGTTTACATATTATCTATGGGTTAGTGGAGACACACCCTCCAGTTTACATATTATCTATGGGTTAGTGGAGACACACCCTCCAGTTTACATATTATCTATGGGTTAGTGGAGACACACCCTCCAGTTTACATATTATCTATGGGTTAGTGGAGACACACCCTCCAGTTTACATATTATCTATGGGTTAGTGGAGACACACCCTCCAGTTTACATATTATCTATGGGTTAGTGGAGACACACCCTCCAGTTTACATATTATCTATGGGTTAGTGGAGACACACCCTCCAGTTTACATATTATCTATGGGTTAGTGGAGACACACCCTCCAGTTTACATATTATCTATGGGTTAGTGGAGACACACCCTCCAGTTTACATATTATCTATGGGTTAGTGGAGACACACCCTCCAGTTTACATATTATCTATGGGTTAGTGGAGACACACCCTCCAGTTTACATATTATCTATGGGTTAGTGGAGACACACCCTCCAGTTTACATATTATCTATGGGTTAGTGGAGACACACCCTCCAGTTTACATATTATCTATGGGTTAGTGGAGACACACCCTCCAGTTTACATATTATCTATGGGTTAGTGGAGACACACCCTCCAGTTTACATATTATCTATGGGTTAGTGGAGACACACCCTCCAGTTTACATATTATCTATGGGTTAGTGGAGACACACCCTCCAGTTTACATATTATCTATGGGTTAGTGGAGACACACCCTCCAGTTTACATATTATCTATGGGTTAGTGGAGACACACCCTCCAGTTTACATATTATCTATGGGTTAGTGGAGACACACCCTCCAGTTTACATATTATCTATGGGTTAGTGGAGACACACCCTCTAGTTTACATATTATCTATGGGTTAGTAGAGACACACCCTCCAGTTTACATATTATCTATGGGTTAGTGGAGACACGCCCTCCAGTTTACATATTATCTATGGGTTAGTGGAGACACGCCCTCCAGTTTACATATTATCTATGGGTTAGTGGAGACACGCCCTCCAGTTTACATATTATCTATGGGTTAGTGGAGACACACCCTCCAGTTTACATATTATCTATGGGTTAGTGGAGACACACCCTCCAGTTTACATATTATCTATGGGTTAGTGGAGACACACCCTCTAGTTTACATATTATCTATGGGTTAGTGGAGACACACCCTCTAGTTTACATATTATCTATGGGTTAGTGGAGACACACCCTCCAGTTTACATATTATCTATGGGTTAGTGGAGACACACCCTCTAGTTTACATATTATCTATGGGTTAGTGGAGACACACCCTCCAGTTTACATATTATCTATGGGTTAGTGGAGACACACCCTCCAGTTTACATATTATCTATGGGTTAGTGGAGACACACCCTCTAGTTTACATATTATCTATGGGTTAGTGGAGACACGCCCTCCAGTTTACATATTATCTATGGGTTAGTGGAGACACACCCTCCAGTTTACATATTATCTATGGGTTAGTGGAGACACACCCTCCAGTTTACATATTATCTATGGGTTAGTGGAGACACACCCTCCAGTTTACATATTATCTATGGGTTAGTGGAGACACACCCTCCAGTTTACATATTATCTATGGGTTAGTGGAGACACACCCTCCAGTTTACATATTATCTATGGGTTAGTGGAGACACACCCTCTAGTTTACATATTATCTATGGGTTAGTGGAGACACACCCTCCAGTTTACATATTATCTATGGGTTAGTGGAGACACACCCTCTAGTTTACATATTATCTATGGGTTAGTGGAGACACACCCTCTAGTTTACATATTATCTATGGGTTAGTGGAGACACACCCTCTAGTTTACATATTATCTATGGGTTAGTGGAGACACACCCTCCAGTTTACATATTATCTATGGGTTAGTGGAGACACACCCTGTAGTTTACATATTATCTATGGGTTAGTGGAGACACACCCTCTAGTTTACATATTATCTATGGGTTAGTGGAGACACACCCTCTAGTTTACATATTATCTATGGGTTAGTGGAGACACAGCACTGCAACAGAACACACACTCTAGGGTTTAATAGTTTCCCTAAAAATCCCTAAATCCCACAAATTGCAACCATACCGGCAATATCCCAGTATTCCAGGTCAAACTGGAAATGCTATTTAAAAGCATATAATAATATGGACAGCAGGCTGGAATGGGCTGGTAACACCGGGGCTCTGTACTAAAATGGACAGAGCCGACTCTACTTTCTGAGGAGGCTCAGGTCCTTCAACGTGTGCAGTAAACTACTGCATACCTTCTACCAGTCTGTGGTGGCCAGTGCCATCTTTTTTGCAGTGGTGTGCTGGGGCGCCAACATAAAGGCCGGTGATGCTTCTCTGGTAAATAAGCTGATCAGGAAGGCTAGCTCTGTTCTGGGGATTAGCCTTGACACTCTAGAGGAGGTGGTGGAGAGACGGATCCTGCCCAAACTGCTGGCCATCATGGACAACGTCACCCACCCTCTGCGTGCCATGGTTATGATGCAGAGGAGCACCTTCAGTCACAGACTGATCCCACCACGGTGTGCCAGAGAGTGCTACAGGAGGACCTTCCTGCCGGCAGCTATTAGACTATATAATGCCTCACCAGGGTGCCGTGCCATCGGCACCATAGACCTGGAACTGTTGGGGTGTTAGGACCTAGTTTAACAATTAGGCATCCATCCATTTGCGATTCTTCAAATAACAACCCTTTGCCTTGATGATAGCTTTGCACACTTTTGGCATTCTCTCAACCAGCTTTACCTGGAATGCTTTTCCAACATTCTTGAAGCAGTTCCCACATATGCTGAGCACTTGTTGGCTGCTTTTCCTTCACTCTGCGGTCCAACTCATCCCAAACCATCTCAATTGGGTTGAGGTTGGGTGATTGTGGAGGCCAGGTCATCTGATGCAGCACTCCATCACTCTCCTTCTTGGTCAAATATCCCTTACACAGCCTGGAGGTGTGTTGGGTCATTGTCCTGTTTGAAAAACAAATGATAGTCCCACTAAGCACAAACCAGATGGGATGGTGTATCGCTGCAGAATGCTGTGGTAGCTATCCTGGTTAAGTGTGCCTTGAATTCTAAATAAATCACAGACAGTGTCACCAGCAAAATGTCCATTGCACGTGTTTCTTGGCCCAAGCAAGTCTCTTCTTCTTATTGGTGTCCTTTAGTAGTGGTTTCTTTGCAGCAATTCGACCATGAAGGCCTGATACCTGCAGTCTCCTCTGAACAGTTGATGTTGAGATGTGTCTTTTACTTGAACTCTGTGAAGAATTTATTTGGGTTGCAATCTGAGACTGGTAACTCTAATGAACTTATCCTCTGCAGCAGAGGTAACTCTGCGTCTTCCTTTCCTGTGCCGGTCCTCATGAGAGCTAGTTTCATCATAGCGCTTGATGGTTTTTGCGACTGCACTTGAAGAAACGTTCAAAGTTCTTGAAATTTCCGGATTGACTGACCTTCATGTCTTAAAGTAATGACGGACTGTCATTTCTCTTTGCTTATTTGAGCTGTTCTTGTCATAATATGGACTTGGTCTTTTACCAAATAGGACTATCTTCTGTATACCAACCCTACCTTGTCACAACACAACTGATTGGCTCAAACGCATTAAGAAGGAAAGAAATTCCACAAATTCACTTTTAAGAAGGCACACCTGTTAATTGAAATGCATTCCAGGTGACTACCTCATGAAGCTGGTTGAGAGAATGCCAAGAGTGTGCAAAGCTGTCATCAAGGCAAAGGGTGGCTACTTTGAATAATTTTTTGGTTACTACATGATTCCATATGTGTTATTTAATAGTTTTGATGTCTTTACAATTATTCTACAATTTAGAAAATAGTAAAAATAAAGAAAAATCCTTGAATGAGTCGGTGTTCAGCGGTATTAAACCCATTAGTGGTGTTCCAGGGCAGATTAGGGGTCAATTCAGTTTTAGCTCTGGGACAAGGTTACTCATTACACGCTTTTATGGCCACCAAATAACCTCAACTTACACTACCAAGCCTTCCCATCCACTCTCCTATATCCGCCATGACACTTCTCTCTTTAACTAGATGTAAGTCTGACTGAGCAGCAACTGATTAACGTAGACAGTGCATAGTTAATGAAGGACCTGGTATCAAACTGACATCAGTTAATTAGAATTAATGGATCAAAAGTGAAGCTTGGCTCCAATACTGGTGTACATGTAGATGACGTGTGTCTGTGTGTGTCTGTGTGTGTGTGTGTGTGTAACCAGCTCTCTCATCTATAATCCCAGCTGTACCTATGTGTTGTAACCATGGCAGCATACCCCAGATACATTACTCTTCCTGTTGTTTACTTTATTTTTTAACGTCTCACTGGCTTTTGTGGAACATTCATTCTCATCTGTCCAATCCAAGGCTGTAAGTCAGGCTTGTTTAAGTCAAGCCTTATAAGCGCTATATAAGCCTAATAACACACACACACGCACACACACACACACACACACACACACACACACACACACACACACACACACACACACACACACACAAACACACACACTGCCTAATATGTCTGGTTCTATTAAATACAGATCTTTAGTTTGAATTGAGCAGGTCAAAACCCTGAATAATTTACTGTTCCTGTTAAATATGCAGCTGCTCTATGCCTCTTAACTGTTCCTGTTAAATATGCAGCTGCTCTATGCCTCTTAACTGTTCCTGTTAAATATGCAGCTGCTCTATGCCTCTTAACTGTTCCTGTTAAATATGCAGCTGCTCTATGCCTCTTAACTGTTCCTGTTAAATATGCAGCTGCTCTATGCCTCTTAACTGTTCCTGTTAAATATGCAGCTGCTCTATGCCTCTTTACTGTTCCTGTTAAATATGCAGCTGCTCTATGCCTCTTAACTGTTCCTGTTAAATATGCAGCTGCTCTATGCCTCTTAACTGTTCCTGTTAAATATGCAGCTGCTCTATGCCTCTTAACTGTTCCTGTTAAATATGCAGCTGCTCTATGCCTCTTATTTCTGTTGGAAGGAAAACATTTTGTCATGTTTTTCACTGTGTGTGCAAATGGCACCCTGTTCTCAACATCTGATCAGAGACTGGGGCCCAGACGGCTCTGGTTAAAAGTAGTGCACTACAGGGAATAGGGTGCCATTTGGGACTCCCCCTGTGTGTCTTCCTGCTGTTTTCTCTGGCTCTGTGTTACTATCCTCTACAGGATGGTGTCCCGCCCTTGGGATGTTTACATGCGATGTTTGAATAAAGTTTGTAACAATATGAACCCTCTCCTCTCCTCTCTGTCTGTTAGGTGAAGTCAGTGAAGACTGGTTCAGTGTTCTGGGCCATCGGCTGCTGTCTCTCTTATTTCTACATGGTGAGTGGAGACACACACACAGACACTCACTCACTCACTCACTCACTCACTCACTCACTCACTCACTCACTCACTCACTCACTCACTCACTTCTAGGCCAAGTAACACACACACACACTCACTCACTTCTAGGCCAAGTAACACACACACACACACTCACTCACTTCTAGGCCAAGTAACACACACACACACTCACTCACTTCTAGGCCAAGTAACACACACACACACACACACTCACTCACTTCTAGGCCAAGTAACACACACACACACTCACTCACTTCTAGGCCAAGTAACACACACACACACTCACTCACTTCTAGGCCAAGTAACACACACACACACTCACTCACTTCTAGGCCAAGTAACACACACACACACTCACTCACTTCTAGGCCAAGTAACACACACACACACTCACTCACTTCTAGGCCAAGTAACACACACACACACTCACTCACTTCTAGGCCAAGTAACACACACACACACACTCACTCACTTCTAGGCCAAGTAACACACACACACACTCACTCACTTCTAGGCCAAGTAACACACACACACACACCCTTCTAGGCCAAGTAACACACACACACACACACACACTCCCTTCTAGGCCAAGTAACAAACACACACACACCCTTCTAGGCCAAGTAACACACACACACACCCTTCTAGGCCAAGTAACACACACACACACACACACACACCCTTCTAGGCCAAGTAACACACACCCTTCTAGGCCAAGTAACACACACACACACACACCTCTCCTTCTAGGCCAAGTAACACACACACACACACACACACACACACACACACTCACTCACTCACTCACTCCCTTCTAGGCCAAGTCACTCACACTCACTCCCTTCTAGGCCAAGTCACACACACCCTTCTAGGCCAAGTAACACACACCCTTCTAGGCCAAGTAACACACACCCTTCTAGACCAAGTAACACACACCCTTCTAGGCCAAGTAACACACACACACACCTCTACTTCTAGGCCAAGTAACACACACACTGTTTATTTTTTATTTAACCTTTATTTAACTAGGCAAATCAGTTAAGAACTAATTCTTATTTACAATGATGGCCTACCAAGGGGGCTGGGATTAAAAATAAATAAGTAAAATATAAATATAGGACCAAACACACATCACAACAAGAGAGACAAAACAATACTACATAAAGAGAGACCTAAGACAACAACACAACATGGTAGCAACACATGACAACATATCATGGTAGCGATAGATAGATAGATAGATAGATAGATAGATAGATAGATAGATAGATAGATAGATAGATAGATAGATAGATAGATAGATAGATAGATAGATAGATAGATACTTTATTGATCCCCAACGGGAAATTTCATCGTCAAGCAGCTATGAAAAAACACAGGGCAGGTGCAAAATGCCAGAAGGAAAATACACAAAAGACAGATACACGATACATGATACATAGAGCGGCAGTATGAAAAAGTATAAAAATACAAGAAGTCTGGAGTGAAAAAAGCTATAAAAAGAAATTGCATAGTATGGGTGGATGGCTGAATATGTACACTATACATTGTTACAGAGTGTTAGGTGAAATTTTTTTATAAAAATATTGCAAGTTGATATAGATAAATAAGGAGTATTTGCATGGTGAACTATACTATACAGGTCGATGGCAGAGAAATACTTAAATAGCTAAATGTACGTATGATATAAGTGAGGGTAATAATAGTTTACATAATATACAGTCTGGTTAAATGAACAGGTAAGTGAATATTTGCATGGTTACATTAACTGTACAGGTAAATTACAGAAGAGATGCTTAAATAGCTAAATGTGTGTATGATGTAATTTAGGCTAACAATAGTAATTCCCTTAAAATACAGTCCTTAGTGCGCAGGGTTTAATTACAGATAAATGCACGTATTGCACATTCAATATACTAAAGACCTGAATTAATAAATAAGTCCTGAGTGAATGAGTGATTACAGACCAGAGTTACTCACGGATGGATGCATAATTGTTAAACTAGGTCCTAACACCCCAACAGTTCCAGGTCTATGTTGCCGACGGCACGGCACCCCGGTAAGGCATTAAATACTCTAATAGCTGCCGGCAGGAAGGACCTACTGTAGCACTCTCTGGCAAACCGTGGTGGGATCAGTCTGTGACTGAAAGTTCTCCTCTGCATCATAACCATGGCATGCAGAGGGTGGGTGACATGTTTCAGAGTTATGTCTGAGGTGTAGAGGGTGAACAGGAAGGGGGACAGGACCGTTCCCTGGGGGGCCCCTGTGTTGCTCACTGCCCATTCTGACACACAGCTCTGTAGTCGCACAAATTGTGGCCTACCGGTCAGGTAGTCCGTGACTCAGGAGACTAAGGGTGCTTCCACTTTCATCCTCTTCATCTTTTCACCCAGTAGCAGGGGCTGAATGGTGTTGAAGGCACTGGAGAAGTCAAAAAACATAACCCTCACAGTGCAACCTGCGTTGTCCAGGTGAGAGTAGGCCCTCTGCAGAAGGTAGATGATTGCATCATCCACCCCGATGTTGCGCTGATATGTGAACTGCAGGGGGTCCAGTGATGTACACACCAGGGGTCTGAGGTGAGCGAGGACTAACCTTTCCAGGGTCTTCATGATGTGGGATGTTACATGAAAACAACATGGTAGCAACGTTACACGACAACAACATGGTAGCATCACAAAACATGGTACAAACATTATTGGCCCCATCAACAGCACAAAGGGCAAGAAGGTAGAGATGACAATACATAATGCAAAGCAGCCACAACTGTCAGTAAGAGTGTCCATGATTGAGTCTTTGAATGAAGAGATTGAGATAAAACTGTCCAGTTTGAGTGTTTGTTGCAACTCGTTCCAGTTTAGTTGGCTCATCGCACTCTAGCGACTCCTTGTGGCGGGCCGGGCGCCTGCAGGCTGACTTCGGTCGTCACTTGAACGGTGTTTCCTCCGACACATTGGTGCGGCTGGCTTCCGGGTTAAGTGAGTGGGTGTTTAGAAGCGCGGCTTGGCGGGTCATGTTCCGGAGAATGCATGACTCGACCTTCGCCTCTCCTGAGCCCGTTGGGGAGTTGCAGCGATGAGACGAGATCCTAATCACAACTTTGGGGAGAAAAAGGGGGTAAAAGTTACCAAAAGTAACTTATATAAATATATATATATATATGTAAAGTAAATACAGGAACAAACATCCATCATCATGCCTTATACACTGAGGCATTTTTAAAACCTGAGGTAACAGTAATGAGTATCTTGTAAACCCTGAGGTAACAGTAATGACTTTCTTGTAAACCCTGAGGTAACAGTAATGAGTATCTTGTAAACCCTGAGGTAACAGTAATGAGTATCTTGTAAACCCTGAGGTAACAGTAATGAGTATCTTGTAAACCCTGAGGTAACAGTAATGACTTTCTTGTAAACCCTGAGGTAACAGTAATGAGTATCTTGTAAACCCTGAGGTAACAGTAATGACTTTCTTGTAAACCCTGAGGTAACAGTAATGAGTATCTTGTAAACCCTGAGGTAACAGTAATGAGTATCTTGTAAACCCTGAGGTAACAGTAATGAGTATCTTGTAAACCCTGAGGTAACAGTAATGACTTTCTTGTAAACCCTGAGGTAACAGTAATGAGTATCTTGTAAACCCTGAGGTAACAGTAATGACTTTCTTGTAAACCCTGAGGTAACAGTAATGACTTTCTTGTAAACCCTGAGGTAACAGTAATGAGTATCTTGTAAACCCTGAGGTAACAGTAATGAGTATCTTGTAAACCCTGAGGTAACTGTAATGACTCTTGTAAACCCTGAGGTAACAGTAATGACTTTTTAAACCTGAGGTAACTGTAATATCATACCAGATTATCTCACCTTTTCACCTTGCAGTACTGATGTATACTATGGAACAGATTGAGATCATACCAGATTATCTCACCTTTTCACCTTGCAGTACTGATGTATACTATGGAACAGATTGAGATCATACCAGATTATCTCACCTTTTCACCTTGCAGTACTGATGTATACTATGGAACAGATTGAGATCATACCAGATTATCTCACCTTTTCACCTTGCAGTACTGATGTATACTATGGAACAGATTGAGATCATACCAGATTATCTCACCTTTTCACCTTGCAGTACTGATGTATACTATGGAACAGATTGAGATCATACCAGATTATCTCACCCATAGTTTGAAATGGTGCTGTTGAATCTAATCCTTTTCAGTCAACTGGTTTGTAGCTGTGGTACGGGCAGGGACAGTGAGGCGATGCCAGTTACACATGTTGAACTGTTCTTATACTGGAGGTGTGTAGGTTAGGGCTAACTGCTGTGTGTGTGTTCCAGGTGTCTGCATGGGGAGGCTATGTCTTCATCATCAACCTGATTCCTCTCCATGTGTTTGTCCTGCTACTAATGCAGCGTTACAGCAGACGAGTCTACATCGGTGAGTCCACACACACACACACTGAGTCAGGGGGAGATGGAGGAGGGTGATTAGTGGAGGAGAGGGGGAGGAGAGAAGAGGGGGAGATGGAGGAGATGAAGTGGGGAAGGGAGAGGAGAGGGTGAAGAGAAGAGAGTAGTGGGGGAAGAGAGGGGAGGAGGAGGAGAGAGGGAGAAGAAAAGAGTGGGGGAGATGGAGAGAAGAGTGGGTAGATGTAGAGGTGAAGACTGGGGATATGGAGGAGTGGAGAGGGGGAGGTACAGAGGAGTGGAGAGGGGGAGGTACAGAGGAGTGGAGAGGGGGAGGTACAGAGGAGTGGAGAGGGGGAGGTACAGAGGAGTGGAGAGGGGGAGGTACAGAGGAGTGGAGAGGGGGAGGTACAGAGGAGTGGAGGGTGTGGGGAGAGGTGGGCAGAGGAAAGAGATGGAGAGTCCTATCTATCTTTCTTTCTTTCTTTCTTTCTAACCCTGTCTGTCTCCACAGCTTACAGTACATTCTACATCGTTGGTCTGGTGCTTTCCATGCAGATCCCCTTTGTGGGCTTCCAGCCAATCAGGACCAGCGAACACATGGCTGCAGCAGGTAAGGACCAATCACCTGGGACAGTGATGTCACACCCTGATGCTGCCCTTGAACAGAGTTGTACAGGTTCCCTCTGGGCGTTTCATGTTATCACCCCCGGCGCCAGACAACTGGATGTGTTGTAGTTTTAACAGGGGAGGTTAGCATGTCTTGGGGATGTGTTGTAGTTTTAACAGGAGAGGTTAGCATGTCTTGGGGATGTGTTGTTGTTTTAACAGGAGAGGTTAGCATGTCTTGGGGATGTGTTGTTGTTTTAACAGGAGAGGTTAGCATGTCTTGGGGATGTGTTGTTGTTTTAACAGGAGAGGTTAGCATGTCTTGGGGATGTGTTGTTGTTTTAACAGGAGAGGTTAGCATGTCTTGGGGATGTGTTGTTGTTTTAACAGGAGAGGTTAGCATGTCTTGGGGATGTGTTGTTGTTTTAACAGGAGAGGTTAGCATGTCTTGGGGATGTGATATTTGTGCGTTAAACTTTCTCACTCATCAGCACTACGATTCATTCAGGATTATCTGTAGTTTTGTCCCAATACTTTTGGTCCCCTAAAATGGTGGAACTATGTACAAAAAGTTTTGTGATTCTTAAACAGTTCATCAGATATGGATGAAAATATCCTCACAATAAAGCTGACAGTCTGCACTTCAACCCCATAGTCATTTTATCATTTCAAATCCAAAGTGCTGGAGTACAGAACCAACACAACAACACTGCTGGTTCTCACTGAGACCTTTTCTAGTCATAGAAATGCATTCTGACACCTCTCCCTCTCCCTGTCTTTACCTGTACAGTGGTATAATGTAATCTGTGTCTGTCTCTGTGTCTGTCTCTGTGTCTGTGCTTTTCCTGCAACCGTCCTATGCCATGCTGCAATACCTATATTATGTTAAAACTCTCTCTCTCTCTACCAGGGGTGTTTGTATTGGTCCAGGCCTATGCCTTCCTCCAGTACCTGAAAGACAGACTGACCAGACAGGAGTTCCAGACCCTCTTCTTCCTAGGGGTCTCTCTGGCTGCTGGGGCAGTCTTCCTCACTGTTATATACCTGACTTATACAGGTAGGTCAACACCATGCTGTTATATACCTGACTTACTGTATACAGGTAGGTCAACACCATGCTGTTATATACCTGACTTACTGTATACAGGTAGGTCAACACCATGCTGTTATATACCTGACTTACTGTATACAGGTAGGTCAACACCATTCTGATATATACCTGACTTACACAGGTAGGTCAACACCAGGGATGGGCAACTTTGATAGGGGTGGAGGCCACAAAAAATCTGAACTCCCAAGTGGCACAGTGGTCTAAGACACTCCATCTCAGTGCTAGAGGCGTCACTACAGACATTCTTGTTCGAATCCAGGCTGTATCACAACCGGCCGTGATTGGGAGTTCCATAGGGCGGTGGACAATTGGCCCAGCGTCGTCCGAGTTTGGCCGGGGTAGGCCGTCATTGTAAATAAGAATTTGTTCTTAACTGACTTGCCTAGTTAAATTTAAAAATTAAAATGAGGGGGCCACGGTAGTTCACGGGTCTGTGTACCCACATCCATACCCACACATGCAGTCAGAGCCGGCCCTAACCTTTTGGGGGCCCAAAAGTTTTATAATTAATTTACTGCAATTCTACACATTTTGCCATGGGGCCTAGAGAACATTTAGCAGTTTTAAAGCAAGTTTGCTGGAATTCTATACATTTTGCCATGGGGCGTAGAGAACATTTAGTAATTGTATAATTAATTTCATGCAATTCTACTAATTTTACCATGTGGTGGAGAGAAATGTTTACCGTTTTTAATATGATATCTGAGTGAGAGTGGCTTGGAGGACCACCGGTAATTCAGACATGATTACTACAAGTGTAGATGGCTGTCCGCTAGACTAACTTAGCAACCTAAAACTTGTTAGGTGACTGTCAGTGACTGACATAACCAGAGAGAAGCTGATGATGCACAACCACATTTAGAAATGTCACCTTGTGTATTCTACTGTTCTCACTCTCAACAGTAAGTTGAAACCCTGCCTGTTGCCCATTCCTGTGTTAGATAGATCGATGAGGAGAAGGGCTGATTGGATTTGGTCCAGAATAGTCAGTGTGTGTGGAGAGACGTTTTACTATAGAGTACCAGAAGTCCTCACAAAAATATTAAAACAAGAACAATTCAGAGAAGGGAGGACATTTTGAGGGTCTCTATTTTAGGGTTAGGGGTTAGGGGTTAGTGTTGGGAGTTAGGGGTTAGTGTTGGGGGTTAGGGGTTAGTGTTGGGGGTTAGTGTTGGGAGTTAGGGGTTAGTGTTTAGTGTTGGGAGTTAGGGGTTAGTGTTGGGCGTTAGGGGTTAGTGTTGGGGGTTAGTGTTTAGTGTTGGGAGTTAGGGGTTAGTGTTGGGGGTTGGGAGTTAGTGTTTAGTGTTGTGGGTTAGGGGTTAGTGTTGGGGGTTAGTGTTGGGGGTTAGGGGTTAGTGTTGGGGGTTAGTGTTGGGGTTAGGGGTTAGTGTTGGGGGTTAGTGTTGGGAGTTAGGGGTTAGTGTTGGGGGTTGGGAGTTAGTGTTTAGTGTTGGGAGTTAGGGGTTAGTGTTGGGAGTTAGGGGTTAGTGTTGGGAGTTAGGGGTTAGTGTTGGGAGTTAGGGGTTAGTGTTGGGAGTTAGGGGTTAGTGTTGGGAGTTAGGGGTTAGTGTTTAGTGTTGGGGTTAGGGGTTAGTGTTGGGGGTTAGGGGTTAGTGTTTAGTGTTTAGTGTTGGGGGTTAGGGGTTAGTGTTTAGTGTTGGGAGTTAGTGGTTAGTGTTGGGGGTTAGGGGTTAGTGTTTAGTGTTGGGGGTTAGGGGTTAGTGTTGGGAGTTAGGGGTTAGTGTTGGGGGTTGGGGGTTAGTGTTGGGGGTTGGGGGTTAGGGTTAGTGTTGGGAGTTAGGGGTTAGTGTTGGGGGTTAGGGGTTAGTGTTGGGGGTTAGGGGTTAGGGTTAGTGTTGGGAGTTAGGGGTTAGGGTTAGGGGTTAGTGTTGGGAGTTAGGAGTTAGGGTTAGTGTTGGGAGTTAGGGGTTAGGGTTAGGGGTTAGTGTTGGGAGTTAGGGGTTAGGGTTAGGGGTTAGTGTTGGGAGTTAGGGGTTAGGGTTAGGGGTTAGTGTTGGGAGTTAGGGGTTAGTGTTGGGAATTAGGGGTTAGGGTTTAGTGTTGGGAGTTAGGGTTTAGTGTTGGGAGTTAGGGGTTAGTGTTGGGAGTTAGGGGTTAGTGTTGGGAGTTAGGGGTTAGTGTTGGGAGTTAGGGGTTAGTGTTGGGAGTTAGGGGTTAGTGTTGGGAGTTAGGGGTTAGTGTTGGGAGTTAGGGGTTAGGGTTAGGGGTTAGTGTTGGGAGTTAGGGGTTAGGGGTTAGTGTTGGGAGTTAGGGGTTAGGGTTTAGTGTTGGGAGTTAGGGGTTAGGGTTAGGGGTTAGTGTTGGGAGTTAGGGGTTAGGGTTAGGGGTTAGTGTTGGGAGTTAGGGGTTAGGGTTAGGGGTTAGTGTTGGGAGTTAGGGGTTAGGGTTAGGGGTTAGTGTTGGGAGTTAGGGGTTGGGGTTAGTGTTGGGAGTTAGGGGTTAGTGTTGGGAGTTAGGGGTTAGTGTTGGGAGTTAGGGGTTAGGGTTTAGTTTTGGGAGTTAGGGTTTAGTGTTGGGAGTTAGGGGTTAGTGTTGGGAGTTAGGGGTTAGTGTTGGGAGTTAGGGGTTAGTGTTGGGAGTTAGGGGTTAGTGTTGGGGGTTAGTGTTGGGAGTTAGGGGTTAGGGTTAGGGGTTAGTGTTGGGAGTTAGGGGTTAGGGTTTAGTGTTGGGAGTTAGGGGTTAGTGTTGGGGGTTAGGGGTTAGTGTTGGGAGTTAGGGGTTAGGGTTAGGGGTTAGTGTTGGGAGTTAGGGGTTAGTGTTGGGAGTTAGGGGTTAGTGTTGGGAGTTAGGGGTTAGGGTTATGGGTTAGGGGTTAGTGTTGGGAGTTAGGGGTTAGTGTTGGGAGTTAGGGGTTAGTGTTGGGAGTTAGGGGTTAGTGTTGGGAGTTAGGGTTTAGGGGTTAGTGTTGGGGGTTAGTGTTGGGAGTTAGGGGTTAGTGTTGGGGGTTAGTGTTGGGAGTTAGGGGTTAGTGTTGGGGGTTAGTGTTGGGAGTTAGGGGTTAGTGTTGGGGGTTAGTGTTGGGAGTTAGGGGTTAGTGTTGGGAGTTAGGGGTTAGTGTTGGGAGTTAGGGGTTAGGGGTTAGTGTTGGGAGTTAGGGGTTAGGAGATCGATGAGGAGAAGGGCTGATTGGATTTGGTCCAGAATAGTCAGTGTGTGTGGAGAGACGTTTTACTATAGAGTACCAGAAGTCCTCACAAAAATATTAAAACAAGAACAATTCAGAGAAGGGAGGACATTTTGAGGGTCTCTATTTTAGGGTTAGGGGTTAGGGGTTAGTGTTGGGAGTTAGGGGTTAGTGTTGGGGGTTAGGGGTTAGTGTTGGGGGTTAGTGTTGGGAGTTAGGGGTTAGTGTTTAGTGTTGGGAGTTAGGGGTTAGTGTTGGGCGTTAGGGGTTAGTGTTGGGGGTTAGTGTTTAGTGTTGGGAGTTAGGGGTTAGTGTTGGGGGTTGGGAGTTAGTGTTTAGTGTTGTGGGTTAGGGGTTAGTGTTGGGGGTTAGTGTTGGGGGTTAGGGGTTAGTGTTGGGGGTTAGTGTTGGGGGTTAGGGGTTAATGTTGGGGGTTAGTGTTGGGAGTTAGGGGTTAGTGTTGGGGGTTGGGAGTTAGTGTTTAGTGTTGGGAGTTAGGGGTTAGTGTTGGGAGTTAGGGGTTAGTGTTGGGAGTTAGGGGTTAGTGTTGGGAGTTAGGGGTTAGTGTTGGGAGTTAGGGGTTAGTGTTTAGTGTTGGGGTTAGGGGTTAGTGTTGGGGGTTAGGGGTTAGTGTTTAGTGTTGGGAGTTAGGGGTTAGTGTTGGGGGTTAGGGGTTAGTGTTTAGTGTTGGGGGTTAGGGGTTAGTGTTGGGGGTTAGGGGTTAGTGTTTAGTGTTGGGAGTTAGTGGTTAGTGTTGGGGGTTAGGGGTTAGTGTTTAGTGTTGGGGGTTAGGGGTTAGTGTTTAGTGTTGGGAGTTAGGGGTTAGTGTTGGGGGTTGGGGGTTAGTGTTGGGAGTTAGGGGTTAGGGTTAGTGTTGGGAGTTAGGGGTTAGTGTTGGGAGTTAGGGGTTAGTGTTGGGGGTTAGGGGTTAGGGTTAGTGTTGGGA
Source organism: Thymallus thymallus (assembly GCA_023634145.1). Taxonomy (NCBI): domain Eukaryota; kingdom Metazoa; phylum Chordata; class Actinopteri; order Salmoniformes; family Salmonidae; genus Thymallus; species Thymallus thymallus. Next base: position 34,931,179 of record CM042415.1, on the reverse strand, counting down.
GTTAGGGGTTAGGGTTAGGGGTTAGTGTTGGGGGTTAGGGGTTAGTGTTGGGGGTTAGGGGTTAGGGGTTAGGGTTAGTGTTGGGAGTTAGGGGTTAGGGTTAGGGGTTAGTGTTGGGAGTTAGGGGTTAGGGTTAGGGGTTAGTGTTGGGGGTTAGGGGTTAGTGTTGGGGGTTAGGGGTTAGGGTTAGGGGTTAGTGTTGGGAGTTAGGGGTTAGGGTTAGTGTTGGGAGTTAGGGGTTAGGGTTAGTGTTGGGAGTTAGGGGTTAGGGTTAGGGGTTAGTGTTGGGAGTTAGGGGTTAGGGTTAGGGGTTAGTGTTGGGAGTTAGGGGTTAGGGTTAGGGGTTAGTGTTGGGAGTTAGGGGTTAGTGTTGGGAGTTAGGGGTTAGTGTTGGGAATTAGGGGTTAGGGTTTAGTGTTGGGAGTTAGGGTTTAGTGTTGGGAGTTAGGGGTTAGTGTTGGGAGTTAGGGGTTAGTGTTGGGAGTTAGGGGTTAGTGTTGGGAGTTAGGGGTTAGTGTTGGGAGTTAGGGGTTAGTGTTGGGAGTTAGGGGTTAGGGTTAGGGGTTAGTGTTGGGAGTTAGGGGTTAGGGGTTAGTGTTGGGAGTTAGGGGTTAGGGTTTAGTGTTGGGAGTTAGGGGTTAGGGTTAGTGTTGGGAGTTAGGGGTTAGGGTTAGGGGTTAGTGTTGGGAGTTAGGGGTTAGGGTTAGGGGTTAGTGTTGGGGGTTAGGGTTAGGGGTTAGTGTTGGGAGTTAGGGGTTAGGGTTTAGTGTTGGGAGTTAGGGGTTAGTGTTGGGAGTTAGGGGTTAGTGTTGGGAGTTAGGGGTTAGGGGTTAGTGTTGGGGGTTAGTGTTGGGAGTTAGGGGTTAGGGTTAGGGGTTAGTGTTGGGAGTTAGGGGTTAGGGTTTAGTGTTGGGAGTTAGGGGTTAGTGTTGGGGGTTAGGGGTTAGTGTTGGGAGTTAGGGGTTAGGGTTAGGGGTTAGTGTTGGGAGTTAGGGGTTAGTGTTGGGAGTTAGGGGTTAGTGTTGGGAGTTAGGGGTTAGGGTTAGGGGTTAGTGTTGGGAGTTAGGGGTTAGGGTTATGGGTTAGGGGTTAGTGTTGGGAGTTAGGGGTTAGTGTTGGGAGTTAGGGGTTAGTGTTGGGAGTTAGGGGTTAGTGTTGGGAGTTAGGGTTTAGGGGTTAGTGTTGGGGGTTAGTGTTGGGAGTTAGGGGTTAGTGTTGGGGGTTAGTGTTGGGAGTTAGGGGTTAGTGTTGGGGGTTAGTGTTGGGAGTCAGGGGTTAGTGTTGGGAGTCAGGGGTTAGTGTTGGGAGTTAGGGGTTAGTGTTGGGAGTTAGGGGTTAGGGGTTAGTGTTGGGAGTTAGGGGTTAGGGGTTAGTGTTGGGAGTTAGGGGTTAGGGGTTAGTGTTGGGAGTTAGGGGTTAGGGTTAAGAGTTGTGGAACATTTTCAATGGGAACCAATTGGTGGTCCTCAACCTAATGTGTGTCTGTGTGTGAACTTAATAACATTCATTGTGTTTTAGGACACATCGCTCCTTGGAGTGGTAGATTCTACTCACTGTGGGATACAGGGTAAGTGCACTAAACAGTATGCACACACACACACACACACACACACACACACACACACACACACACACACACACACACACACACACACACAATGTATTACATACAGAATGTACACACATACACAGACTAAACAGTCATCTCACACTACAACACTCTCCCAGTGTTCAGTGTTAAAACTGAAGGCTCCAGTACAAGTGTGGTCTCCCCTGAATCAGCTGTCTATTTGTCTCAGAGAAAGTGTGCATGTTCTGCTGCAGTGCAGAGAGTTTTACTCACTGTGGATCACTGTGTTTGTCTTTCTGTCAATGCCCACTCACTTACTGTAGCCAGAACTTTCCACAGGCACGTCAGATAAATCCTATGGCTATGATCTAAACCCCTTTATATGGGGTAGTCTATAGATAATACATTATAGATAATACATTATAGACAATACATGCTCTATAGATAATACATTAACGATAATACATGTCTATATGCCATGTAATACATGGTGTATAGATAATACATTATAGATAATACATGCTCTATAGATAATACATGTGCATAGATAATACATTATAGATAATACATGTGTATAGATAATGCATGGTATAAAGATAATACTTTATTGATAATACATGGTATATAGATAATACAGTATAGATAATACATGGTCTATAGATAATACATTACAGATAATACATGGTGTACAGATAATACATGGTATATAGATAATACATTATAGATAATACATGGTTATAGATAATAGATGGTCTATATATAATACATGGTTTATAAAAAATAATACATGGTGTATAGATAATACATGGTTTATAGATATTACATGATGTATAGGTAATACATGGTGTATAGATAATACATTATAGATAATACATTGTTTACAGATAATACATGGTGTATAGATAATACATTATAGATAATGCATGGTATAAAGATAATACATGGTGTATAGATATAGATGGTCTATATATAAGACATGGTTTATAAAAATAATACATGGTGTATAGATAATACATGGTGTATAGATAATACATGGTATATAGATAATACATGGTATATAGATAATACATGGTGTATAGATAATACATTATAGATAATACATTGTTTACAGATAATACATGGTGTATAGATAATACATTATAGATAATACATGTGTATAGATAATGCATGGTATAAAGATAATACTTTATTTATATATAGATAATAGATGGTCTATATATAATAGATGGTCTATATATAATACATGGTCTATATATAATACATGGTCTATAGATAATACATGGTCTATAGATAATACATGGTGTATAGATAATACATGGTGTATAGGTAATACATTGTCTTTAGAATATAGAAAATAATCAAAAAGCCTTGCCATGCACTATAAACAATTTAGTGTCCAATCAATCCCTCCCTCACTCCCTCCCTCACCCCATCCCCCTCTACCTTTTTCTTCTCCCTCCCTCCTCTCTCCAGGTATGCTAAGATCCACATTCCCATCATAGCTTCAGTCTCGGAGCACCAGCCCACCACATGGGTTTCCTTCTTCTTTGACCTCCACATTCTGGTCTGTACCTTTCCTGCTGGACTCTGGTTCTGCATAAAGAACATCAATGATGAGAGAGTCTTCGGTAAGATGGCATGGCGGACGACACACACGTACGCACACACACAAATATGAGCACGTCTACGCTTAGATGGCAGTGTGTGTGTGCAGGTGCATGTGTGACTACAGCAACACACACACACACACACACACACACACACATGCACACACACACACACACACACACACACAGACACAGACACACACAGACACACACACACACACACACACACACACACACACACACACACACACACACACACACACACAGACACACACACACACACACACACACACACACACACACACACACACACACACACACACACACACACACACACACGGCTGTATAGCCTACTCTCTAGGAATGGGCATATTTCCCTTTCAAGGCGATTCAATACTTATCTAGATACATGGGCTCTGATACAATACAGGAACAATACTTATCTAGATACATGGGCTCTGATACAATACAGGAACAATACTTATCTAGATACATGGGCTCTGATACAATACAGGAACAATACTTATCTAGATACATGGGCTCTGATACAATACAGGAACAATACTTATCTAGATACATGGGCTCTGATACAATACAGGAACAATACTTATCTAGATACATGGGCTCTGATACAATACAGGAACAATACTTATCTAGATACATGGGCTCTGATACAATACAGGAACAATACTTATCTAGATACATGGGCTCTGATACAATACAGGAACAATACTTATCTAGATACATGGGCTCTGATACAATACAGGAACAATACTTATCTAGATACATGGGCTCTGATACAATACAGGAACAATACTTATCTAGATACATGGGCTCTGATACAATACAGGAACAATACTTATCTAGATACATGGGCTCTGATACAATACAGGAACAATACTTATCTAGATACATGGGCTCTGATACAATACAGGAACAATACTTATCTAGATACATGGGCTCCGATACAATACAGGAACAATACATATCTACATACATGGGCTCTGATACAATACAGGAACACTACTTATCTACATACATGGGCTCTGATACAATACAGGAACACTACTTATCTACATACATGGGCTCTGATACAATACAGGAACACTACTTATCTACATACATGGGCTCTGATACAATACAGGAACAATACTTATCTAGATACATGGGCTCCGATACAATACAGGAACAATACTTATCTAGATACATGGGCTCCGATACAATACAGGAACACTACTTATCTACATACATGGGCTCTGATACAATACAGGAACACTACTTATCTACATACATGGGCTCTGATACAATACAGGAACACTACTTATCTACATACATGGGCTCTGATACAATACAGGAACAATACTTATCTAGATACATGGGCTCTGATACAATACAGGAACAATACTTATCTAGATACATGGGCTCTGATACAATACAGGAACAATACTTATCTAGATACATGGGCTCTGATACAATACAGGAACAATACTTATCTAGATACATGGGCTCTGATACAATACAGGAACAATACTTATCTAGATACATGGGCTCCGATACAATACAGGAACAATACTTATCTAGATACATGGGCTCCGATACAATACAGGAACAATACTTATCTAGATACATGGGCTCTGATACAATACAGGAACAATACTTATCTAGATACATGGGCTCCGATACAATACAGGAACAATACTTATCTAGATACATGGGCTCCGATACAATACAGGAACAATACTTATCTAGATACATGGGCTCTGATACAATACGGGAACAATACTTATCTAGATACATGGGCTCTGATACAATACGGGAACAATACTTATCTAGATACATGGGCTCTGATACAATACAGGAACAATACATATCTAGATACATGGGCTCTGATACAATACAGGAACAATACTTATCTAGATACATGGGCTCTGATACAATACAGGAACAATACTTATCTAGATACATGGGCTCTGATACAATACAGGAACAATACTTATCTAGATACATGGGCTCCGATACAATACAGGAACAATACTTATCTAGATACATGGGCTCTGATACAATACAGGAACAATACTTATCTAGATACATGGGCTCTGATACAATACTTATCTAGATACATGGGCTCTGATACAATACAAGAACAATACTTATCTAGATACATGGGCTCTGATACAATACAGGAACAATACTTATCTAGATACATGGGCTCTGATACAATACAAGAACAATACTTATCTAGATACATGGGCTCTGATACAATACAAGAACAATACTTATCTAGATACATGGGCTCTGATACAATACAATAACAATACTTATCTAGATACATGGGCTCTGATACAATACAGGAACAATACTTATCTAGATACATGGGCTCTGATACAATACTTATCTAGATACATGGGCTCTGATACAATACAAGAACAATACTTATCTAGATACATGGGCTCTGATACAATACAGGAACAATACTTATCTAGATACATGGGCTCCGACAAAATACAAGAACAATACTTATCTAGATACATGGGCTCTGATACAATACAGGAACAATACGTATCTAGATACATGGGCTCCGATACAATACAGGAACAATACTTATCTAGATACATGGGCTCCGATACAATACCGGAACAATACTTATCTAGATACATGGGCTCCGATACAATACAAGAACAATACTTATCTACAGTTGAAGTCGGAAGTTTACATACACTTAGGTTGAAGTCATTAAAACTCATTTTTCAACCACTCCACAGATTTCATGTTAATCTTCTGGCAAGTCGTAGGACATCTACTTTGTGCATGACACAAGTAATTATTCCAACAATTGTTTACAGACAGATTATTTCACTTATAATTCACTATATCACAATTCCAGTGGGTCAGAAGTTTACATACACTAAGTTGACTGTGCCTTTAAACAGCTTGGAAAATTCCAGAAAATTATGTCATGGCTTTAGAAGCTTCTGACTTCTGGTTAATTGACATAATTTGTGTCAATTGAAGGTGAAGGTGTCTCTCTCTACTATTATTCTGACATTTCACATTCTTAAAATAAAGTGGTGATCCTAACTGACCTAAGACAGGGAATTTTTACTAGGATTATATGTCAGGAATTGTGAAAAACTGAGTTTAAAAGTATTTGGCTAAGGTGTATGTAAACTTCCGACTTCAACTGTAGATACATGGGCTCCGATACGATACAGGAACGATATGTTTTAGTAGTGAGATTTGACAGACGGACATGGAAGGGTTGGTGTATGTGTTAACCACCCAGTACAGACAACGGACATGGAGGGGTTGGTGTATGTGTTAACCACCCAGTACAGACAGACGGACATGGAGGGGTTGGTATATGTGTTACTAGCGCTGACTAGAATATGTTCTGGGACTCCGCCGATAGCATCGACGAGCTAACCACCTCTGTCACCAGCTTCATTAATAAATGCATCTCCGACATGGGGAGGTTCGCTGCTTCCCCAATCAAAAGCCCTGGATTAACATAGCGCTAAGCTAAAGGACAGGGCTACTGCACACTGGGCTACTACAGCCAACCCTGAGGCTACGGCTGAGTCCCACTACGACCTCTGTAGAGCCATCAAACAGGCAAAAGGCTCCAACGCCCGCCATAGGGGCTATAGTCCATTATGAATTACAACAGTAGACCCAACCGTGATCTGCCCAACGATGCCTCTCTACCAGATGAACTTAATGCATTTATGCAAGCTCCAACACAAACAACACCAAGCAGGGCATGAGGGCCCCCGCTGACCCAGGGGACTGGTTGATCTCGCTCTCCGGTTTTCCAGGGCGCGTTCACATCATCTCTATCATCCTAGACACCCTAGACCCACTCCAAATTGCATACCACTCCACACTGCCCTCACCCACAACATAAGAGGAATACCTATGTGAGAATTCTGTTCACTGACTACAGCTCAGCGTTCAACACCATAGTCCCCTTCAAGCTCGTCATCAAGCTTGGGACCCTGGGACTGAACACTTCCCTCTGGACTTCCTGAGGGGCCGCCCCCCAGGTGGTGAGTGTAGGCAACATCACATCTGCCACGCTGACCTTCAACCCCGGGGCCCCTCAGGGGTGTGTGCTTAGTCCCCTCCTGTACTCCCTGTTACCCACGACTGCGTGGCCACGCACGACTCAAACACCATCATCACGTTGGTGGAGGGTGGAGGTCAGTGACCTGGCAGTGTGGTGCCATGACAACAACCTTTCCCTCAACGTCGGTAAGACCAAGGAGCTGATGGTGGACTACAGGAAATGGGGGGGCGAGCCCGCCCCCATCCACATCAACGGGGCTGCAGTGGAGCGGGGTCGAGAGCTTCAAGTTCCTCTGTGTCCACATCATCAACGGGGCTGCAGTGGAGCGGGTCGAGAGCTTCAAGTTCCTCTGTGTCCACATCATCAACGGGGCTGCAGTGGAGCGGGTCGAGAGCTTCAAGTTCCTCTGTGTCCACATCATCAACGGGGCTGCAGTGGAGCGGGTCGAGAGCTTCACGTTCCTCTGTGTCCACATCATCAACGGGGCTGCAGTGGAGCGGGTCGAGAGCTTCAAGTTCCTCTGTGTCCACATCTTCAACGGGGCTGCAGTGGAGCGGGTCGAGAGCTTCAAGTTCCTCTGTATCCACATCATTAAGGACTTGTCCAAACACACGCAAACAGTCGTGAAGGCGGGAAGCATAGAAACAGTGCACATAGAACACATCTACCGCTTCTTGGACTTGCTTTCAATGAGAATCTCAGATCTACAGTATAACTGACATCTCTGTGAAATTGTTAGGGTTACAAAACGTTACATAATGCAGCTTTAATAGGATCTCTGTGTTAACCCCTGCTCTTCCTAGTAGTTCTGTATGCTCTGTGCTGTCTACTTCTCAGAGAGAGTAGTGTGTTAAACCCTAACCCAATATGTTAAACCTTACCCCAGTGTATTAAACCCTAACCCAATATGTTAACCCTTACCCCACTGTATTAAACCCTAACCCAATATGTTAACCCTTAACCCCGTGTATTAAACCCTAACCCAATATGTTAAACCTTAACCCAATATGTTAAACCTTACCCCAATATGTTAACCCTTACCCCACTGTATTAAACACTAACCCAATATGTTAAACCTTAACCCAATATGTTAACCCTTAACCCAATATGTTAACCCTTAACCCAATATGTTAACCCTTAACCCAATATGTTAAACTTTAACCCAATATGTTACACCTTACCCCAGTGTATTAAACCTTAACCCAATATGTTAACCCTTAACCCAATATGTTAAACCTTACCCCAATATGTTAACCCTTACCCCAGTGTATTAAACCCTAACCCAATATGTTAAACCTTACCCCAGTATATTTAACCCTAACCCAATATGTTAACCCTTACCCCAGTGTATTAAACCCTAACCCAATATGTTAACCCTTACCCCAGTGTATTAAACCCTAACCCAATATGTTAACCCTTACCCCACTGTATTAAACCCTAACCCAATATGTTAACCCTTACCCCACTGTATTAAACCCTAACCCAATATGTTAACCCTTAACCCCGTGTATTAAACCCTAACCCAATATGTTAAACCTTAACCCAATATGTTAAACCTTACCCCAATATGTTAACCCTTACCCCACTGTATTAAACCCTAACCCAATATGTTAAACATTAACCCAATATGTTAACCCTTAACCCAATATGTTAACCCTTAACCCAATATGTTAACCCTTAACCCAATATGTTAAACATTAACCCAATATGTTACACCTTACCCCAGTGTATTAAACCTTAACCCAATATGTTAACCCTTAACCCAATATGTTAAACCTTACCCCAATATGTTAACCCTTACCCCAGTGTATTAAACCCTAACCCAATATGTTAAACCTTACCCCAGTATATTTAACCCTAACCCAATATGTTAACCCTTACCCCAGTGTATTAAACATTAACCCAATATGTTAAACCTTACCCCAGTGTATTAAACCCTAACCCAATATGTTAACCCTTACCCCAGTGTATTAAACCCTAACCCAATATGTTAAACCTTACCCCAGTGTATTAAACCCTAACCCAATATCTTAACCCTTACCCCAGTGTATTAAACCCTAACCCAATATGTTAACCCTTACCCCAGTGTATTAAACCCTAACCCAATATGTTAACCCTTACCCCAGTGTATTAAACCCTAACCCAATATGTTAACCCTTACCCCAGTGTATTAAACCCTAACCCAATATGTTAACCCTTACCCCAGTGTATTAAACCCTAACCCAATATGTTAACCCTTACCCCAGTGTATTAAACCCTAACCCAATATCTTAACCCTTACCCCAGTGTATTAAACCCTAACCCAATATCTTAACCCTTACCCCAGTGTATTAAACCCTAACCCAATATCTTAACCCTTACCCCAGTGTATTAAACCCTAACCCAATATCTTAACCCTTACCCCAGTGTATTAAACCCTAACCCAATATGTTAACCCTTACCCCAGTGTATTAAACCCTAACCCAATATGTTAACCCTTACCCCAGTGTATTAAACCCTAACCCAATATGTTAACCCTTAACCCAATATGTTAAACCTTACCCCAATATGTTAACCCTTACCCCAGTGTATTAAACCCTAACCCAATATGTTAAACCTTACCCCAGTATATTTAACCCTAACCCAATATGTTAACCCTTACCCCAGTGTATTAAACATTAACCCAATATGTTAAACGTTACCCCAGTGTATTAAACCCTAACCCAATATGTTAACCCTTACCCCAGTGTATTAAACCCTAACCCAATATGTTAACCCTTACCCCAGTGTATTAAACCCTAACCCAATATGTTAACCCTTACCCCAGTGTATTAAACCCTAACCCAATATGTTAACCCTTACCCCAGTGTATTAAACCCTAACCCAATATGTTAACCCTTACCCCAGTGTATTAAACCCTAACCCAATATGTTAACCCTTACCCCAGTGTATTAAACCCTAACCCAATATCTTAACCCTTACCCCAGTGTATTAAACCCTAACCCAATATCTTAACCCTTACCCCAGTGTATTAAACCCTAACCCAATATCTTAACCCTTACCCCAGTGTATTAAACCCTAACCCAATATCTTAACCCTTACCCCAGTGTATTAAACCCTAACCCAATATGTTAACCCTTACCCCAGTGTATTAAACCCTAACCCAATATGTTAACCCTTACCCCAGTGTATTAAACCCTAACCCAATATGTTAACCCTTAACCCAATATGTTAAACCTTACCCCAATATGTTAACCCTTACCCCAGTGTATTAAACCCTAACCCAATATGTTAAACCTTACCCCAGTATATTTAACCCTAACCCAATATGTTAACCCTTACCCCAGTGTATTAAACATTAACCCAATATGTTAAACCTTACCCCAGTGTATTAAACCCTAACCCAATATGTTAACCCTTACCCCAGTGTATTAAACCCTAACCCAATATGTTAAACCTTACCCCAGTGTATTAAACCCTAACCCAATATGTTAACCCTTACCCCAGTGTATTAAACCCTAACCCAATATGTTAACCCTTACCCCAGTGTATTAAACCCTAACCCAATATGTTAACCCTTACCCCAGTGTATTAAACCCTAACCCAATATGTTAACCCTTACCCCAGTGTATTAAACCCTAACCCAATATGTTAACCCTTACCCCAGTGTATTAAACCCTAACCCAATATGTTAACCCTTACCCCAGTGTATTAAACCCTAACCCAATATGTTAACCCTTACCCCAGTGTATTAAACCCTAACCCAATATCTTAACCCTTACCCCAGTGTATTAAACCCTAACCCAATATCTTAACCCTTACCCCAGTGTATTAAACCCTAACCCAATATCTTAACCCTTACCCCAGTGTATTAAACCCTAACCCAATATCTTAACCCTTACCCCAGTGTATTAAACCCTAACCCAATATGTTAACCCTTACCCCAATATGTTAACCCTTACCCCAATATGTTAACCCTTACCCCAGTGTATTAAACCCTAACCCAATATGTTAACCCTTACCCCAGTGTATTAAACCCTAACCCTGCTCTCTCTCCCTCTCCCTAGTGGCCCTGTATGCCATCAGTGCTGTCTACTTTGCTGGAGTGATGGTCCGTCTAATGCTGACCCTGACCCCCGTAGTGTGTATACTGTCAGCCATAGCCTTCTCCAGTGTGTTTGAACACTACCTAGGGGACGACATGAAGAGGGAGAGCCCTCCCATAGAGGATAGTAGTGATGAGGACGACAAGAGGAACTCTGGAAACCTCTATGATAAGGTATGAGGATGTGTTCTAAATGGAACTTTATTCCCTACGTAGTGCACTTCTTTTGGGCAGAGCTTTAGTACCTTAAAATCCTAATATACTGTAGTTCACTGAAGTAGCCAGAGCTTTGGTACCCTATTATAAACTACCGCTTGGGGTCACCTAGAAATGTGACCCCAAACCTAGAAATGTCCTTGTTTTTGAAAGAAAAGCACATTTTTTGTCCTTTAAAATAACATAACATGTATCAGAAATACAGTGTAGACATTATTGTAAATGACTATTGTAGCTGGAAACGGCTGATTTTTTTTAATGGAATATCTACAGTTGAATTCAGAAGTTTACATACACCTTAGCCAAATATATTTAAACTCAGTTTTTCACAATTCCTGACATTTAATCCTAGTTAAAATTCCCTGTCTTAGATCAGTTAGGATCACCACTTTATTTTAAGAATGTGAAATGTCAGAATAATAGTAGAGAGAATGATTTATTTCAGCTTTTATTTATTTCATTACATTCCCAGTGGGTCAGAAGTTTACACACACTCAATTAGTATTTGGTAGCATTGCCTTTAAATTGTTAAACTTGGGTCAAACGTTTCAGGCAGCCTTCCACAAGGCTACAATATGTTGGGTGAATTCCTCCTGACAGAACTGGTGTAACTGAGTCAGGTTTGTAGGCCTCCTTGCTCGCACACGCTTTTTCAGTTCTGCCCACACATTTTCTATAGGATTGAGGTCAGGGCTTTGTGATGGCCACTCCAATACATTGACTTTGTTGTCTTTAAGCCATTATGCCACAACTTTGGAAATATGCTTGGGGTCATTGTCCATTTGGAAGACCCATTTGCGACCAAGCTTGAACTTCCTGACTGATGTCTTGAGATGTTGCTTCAATATATCCACATAATTTTCCTTCCTCATGATGCCATCTATTTTGTGAAGTGCACCAGTCCCTCCTGCAGCAAAGCACACCCACAACATGATGCTGCCACCCCCGTGCTTCACGGTTGGGATGGTGTTCTTCAGCTTGCAAGCCTCCCCCTTTTTCCTCCAAACATAACGATGGTCATTATGGCCAAACAGTTCTATTTTTGTTTCATCAGACCAGAGGACATTTCTCCAAAAAGTACGATCTTTGTCCCCATGTGCAGTTGCAAACCGTAGTGTGGCTTTTTTATGGCGGTTTTGGAGCAGTGACTTCTTCCTTGCTGAGCAGCCTTTCAGGTTATGTCGATATAGGACTCGTTTTACTGTGGATACAGATACTTTTGTACCGGTTTCCTCCAGCATCTTCACAAGGTAATTTGCTGTTGTTCTGGGATTGATTTGCACTTTTCGCACCAAAGTACGTTAATCTCTAGGAGACAGAACGCGTCTCCTTCCTGAGCGGTATGACAGCTGCGTGGTCCCATGGTGTTTATACTTGTGTACTATTGTTTGTACAGATGGTTGGCGCCGCCCTGCTGGTCGCCTGTTAAGCAGCTCCCATTGTTTGTGCGTTAATTGTTGTTTTGCAACAGTTGAACTATAATAGTTCAGGATTATGGAGTGCTATTGTTTTACGAAGGTTTTAGCGGTCCTTTTTGTCACTGAGGCACTTTATTTTTTTCTCAGCGCCGAGCGTGCACGCGAGTCCACAATTATTTACAACCGAGCACAGCTCCTGGATTTAGCACACGCGGCGCTGCTGCATCCCAGGGAGAAGTTTGATATTCCGTTGAAAAGGCGACGGCGGGGATGCATGGGGCGATTGAAGTGTAAACTGAGGAAGTACAAGCCGGCTATACCGTCTATCATTATGGGCAACGTGAGATCGCTGCATAACAAGATGGACGAGCTTCAGGGTCTGGTTCACGGACAAAGAGACTATCAGGAAGCTAGCCTGTTGTGCTTTACAGAGACATGGCTGAATGATAAAATCCCCATAGAGAACGTTGGCGGTTTCCAGACCAGCAGAGTGGACAGGGATGGCGCTTCTTCCGGTATGAGTAAGGGAGGGGGGCTGGCTTTATTAGTTGACAACAGATGGTGTAATCCGAAAAATATTACTGTTAAGGAACAGTTTTGTAGCCCGGACATTGAACTGCCTGAGACCCTACTATTTGCAGAGGGAATTCACGGCGGCCATTACCAGGAATAATAAAACTCTGGACTTGTTATATGCTAATGTAAAGGATGCATACAACTCCACTGCACTCCCTCCCCTCGGTAGATCGGATCACAACCTTGTCCACCTCACCCCACTCTACAGGCCTATGGTCCAACAGCAGCCTGCGACCACTAGGACCATTAGGAGATGGTCTCCGGAGGCGAATGAGACCCTACAGGACTGCTTTGAAACAACAGACCTGGATGTGCTCTGTGAGGCTCATGGGGAGGACATTGATGGACTTACTGACTGCATAATGGACTATATACATTTTTGTGTAGACGACACTGTACCCACCAGGAAGGTACGCTGTTTTCCAAATAATAAAGCCTGGGTCACCAGCGACTTGAAGGCCCTGCTGAATGAGAAGAAGAGGGCCTTCAAGGAGGGGGAAAATGAGTTTTAATGACTTCAACCTAAGTGTATGTAAACTTCCGACTTCAACTGTACGTTAGAGTGTCTAGTTTGAGAAACAGACGCCTCACAAGTCCTCAACTTCATTAAATAATATCCGCAAAACACCAGTCTCAATGTCAACAGTGAAGAAGCGACTCCGGGATGCTGGCCTTTTAGACAGAGTTGCAAAGAAAAGGCTATATCTTCCTCTGTCCAGTGTCTGTGTTCTTTTGCCCATCTTAATATTTTCTTTTAATTGGCCAGTCTGAGATATGGCTTTATCTAAGTGACCCCAAACTTTCGAACAGTAGTGCACCACTGTTGAAACACCCTATTCTCTATTTTGAACAGGGCCTTGACACCCTATTCCCTACTGAACAAAAATATAAATGCAACATGCAACAATTTCAACGATTTTAATGAGTTACAGTTCATATAAGGAAATCATTAAATTGAAATAAATTCAGGGGCGCAACCATGGGTGGGCCTGGGAGGGCATACTGGGGAGCCAGGACCAGCCAATAAGAATGAGTTTTTCCCCACAAAAGGTCTTTATTACAGACCAAAATACTCCTCAGTTTCATCAGCTGTCCGGGTGGCTGGTCTCACACGATCCCGCAGGTGAAGAAGCCGGATGTGGAGGCCCTGGGCTGGCGTGGTTACAGTCTGCGGTTGTGATGCCGGTGGGACGTACTGCCAAATTCTCTAAAACAGGGTTGGAGTCGGCTTATGGTAGAGAAATGAACATGCAATTCTCTGGCAACAGCTCTCATGGACATTCCTGCAGTCAGCATGCCAATTGCACGCTTCCTCAAAACTTGAGACATTTGTGGCATTGTGTTGTGTGACTAAACTGCACGTTTTAGAGTGGCCTTTTAATTTCCCCAGCACAAGGTGCACCTGTGTAATGTTCATGCTGTTTAATCAGCTTCTTGATATGGCACACCTGTCAGGTGGATGGATTATTATTACAAAGAGTAATGCTCACTAACAGGGATGTAAACAAATTTGTGTACAGAATTTGAGAGAAATAAGCTTTTTGTGCGTATGGAACATTCCTGGGATGTTTTACTTCAGCTCTAGAAACATGGGACCAACACTTTACATGTTGTGTTTATATTTTAGTTTAGTGTACAGTTCAGTATAGTCAGTATTCAGTGTACAGTTCAGTATAGTCAGTATTCAGTGTACAGTTCAGTATAGTCAGTATTCAGTGTACAGTTCAGTATAGTCAGTATTCAGTGTACAGTTCAGTATAGTCAGTATTCAGTGTACAGTTCAGTATAGTCTGTATTCAGTGTACAGTTCAGTATAGTCAGTATTCAGTGTACAGTTCAGTATAGTCAGTATTCAGTGTACAGTTCAGTATAGTCAGTATTCAGTGTACAGTTCAGTATAGTCTGTATTCAGTGTACAGTTCAGTATAGTCAGTATTCAGTGTACAGTTCAGTATAGTCAGTATTCAGTGTACAGTTCAGTATAGTCAGTATTCAGTGTACAGTTCAGTATAGTCTGTATTCAGTGTACAGTTCAGTATAGTCAGTATTCAGTGTACAGTTCAGTATAGTCAGTATTCAGTGTACAGTTCAGTATAGTCAGTATTCAGTGTACAGTTCAGTATAGTCAGTATTCAGTGTACAGTTCAGTATAGTCAGTATTCAGTGTACAGTTCAGTATAGTCAGTATTCAGTGTACAGTTCAGTATAGTCAGTATTCAGTGTACAGTTCAGTATAGTCTGTATTCAGTGTACAGTTCAGTATAGTCAGTATTCAGTGTACAGTTCAGTATTCAGTGTACAGTTCAGTATAGTCTGTATTCAGTGTACAGTTCAGTATAGTCAGTGTACAGTTCAGTATTCAGTGTACAGTTCAGTATAGTCTGTATTCAGTGTACAGTTCAGTATAGTCAGTATTCAGTGTACAGTTCAGTATAGTCAGTATTCAGTGTACAGTTCAGTATAGTCTGTATTCAGTGTACAGTTCAGTATAGTCAGTATTCAGTGTACAGTTCAGTATAGTCAGTATTCAGTGTACAGTTCAGTATAGTCAGTATTCAGTGTACAGTTCAGTATAGTCAGTATTCAGTGTACAGTTCAGTATAGTCAGTAATCAGTGTACAGTTCAGTATAGTCAGTATTCAGTGTACAGTTCAGTATAGTCTGTATTCAGTGTACAGTTCAGTATAGTCAGTATTCAGTGTATAGTCAGTATTCAGTGTACAGTTCAGTATTCGGTGTACAGTTCAGTATAGTCAGTATTCAGTGTACAGTTCAGTATAGTCAGTATTCAGTGTACAGTTCAGTATAGTCTGTATTCAGTGTACAGTTCAGTATAGTCTGTATTTAGTGTACAGTTCAGTATAGTCTGTATTTAGTGTACAGTTCAGTATAGTCAGTGTACAGTTCAGTATAGTCAGTGTACAGTTCAGTATATTCAGTGTACAGTTCAGTACAGTCAGTATTCAGTGTACAGTTCAGTATAGTCAGTGTAGAGTTCAGTATAGTCAGTATTTAGTTCAGTATAGTCAGTGTACAGTTCAGTATAGTCAGTGTACAGTTCAGTACAGTCAGTATTCAGTGCACAGTTCAGTATAGTCAGTATTTAGTTCAGTATAGTCAGTGTACAGTTCAGTATAGTCAGTGTACAGTTCAGTATACAGTTCGGTATTCAGTGTACAGTTCAGTATAGTCAGTATTCAGTGTACAGGTCAGTATTTAGTGTACAGTTCAGTGTAGTCAGTATTTAGTTCAGTATAGTCAGTATACAGTTCAGTATAGTCAGTGTACAGTTCAGTATAGTCAGTATACAGTTCAGTATAGTCAGTATACAGTTCAGTATAGTCAGTATACAGTTCAGTATAGTCAGTATACAGTTCAGTATTGTCAGTATACAGTTCAATATAGTCAGTATACAGTTCAGTATAGACAGTATACCGTTCAGTATAGTCAGTATACAGTTCAGTACAGTCAGTATAGTCGGTATACAGTTCAGTACAGTCAGTGTACAGTACAGTCAGTATTCAGTGTACAGTTCAGTGCAGTCAGTATTAAGTGTACAGTTCAGTATAGTCAGTATACAGTTCAGTATAGTCAGTATACAGTTCAGTGTTCAGTACAGTCAGTATAGTCAGTGTACAGTCAGTATTCAGTATACAGTTCAGTATAGTCAGTATTCAGTGTACAGTTCAGTATAGTTAGTATTCAGTGTACAGTACAGTATAGTCAGTATTCAGTGTACAGTTCAGTATAGTCAGTGTACAGTTCAGTGTACAGTTCAGTACAGTCAGTATACAGTTCAGTATACAGTTCAGTATAGTCAGTTCAGTATAGTCAGTATACAGTTCAGTATAGTCAGTATACAGTTCAGTATAATCAGTATACAGTTCAGTATAATCAGTATACAGTTCAGTATAGTCAGTAGACAGTTCAGTATTCAGTATATTCAGTTCAGTATAGTCAGTATACAGTTCAGTATAGTCAGTATAGTCAGTATACAGTTCAGTATTCAGTATATTCAGTTCAGTATATTCAGTTCAGTATAGTCAGTATACAGTTCAGTATAATCAGTATACAGTTCAGTATAGTCAGTATACAGTTCAGTATACAGTCAGTATAGTCAGTATTCAGTGTACAGTTCAGTATAGTCAGTATTCAGTATACAGTTCAGTATAGTCAGTATTCAGTGTTCAGTACAGTCAGTATACAGTTCAGTGTATACAGTCCAGTATAGTCAGTATTCAGTATACAGTTCAGTATAGTCAGTATTCAGTGTACAGTTCAGTACAGTCAGTATACAGTTCAGTGTATACAGTTCAGTATAGTCTGTATTCAGTGTACAGTTCAGTACAGTCAGTATACAGTTCAGTGTATACAGTTCAGTATAGTCAGTATTCAGTGTACAGTTCAGTACAGCCAGTATACAGTTCAGTGTATACAGTTCAGTATAGTCTGTATTCAGTGTACAGTTCAGTATAGTCTGTATTCAGTGTACAGTTCAGTATAGTCAGTATTCAGTGTACAGTTCAGTATAGTCAGTATTCAGCGTACAGTTAAGTATAGTCAGTATTCAGTATACAGTTCAGTATAGTCAGTATTCAGTGTACAGTTCAGTACAGTCAGTATACAGTTCAGTGTATACAGTTCAGTATAGTCTGTATTCAGTGTACAGTTCAGTACAGTCAGTATACAGTTCAGTGTATACAGTTCAGTATAGTCAGTATTCAGTGTACAGTTCAGTACAGCCAGTATACAGTTCAGTGTATACAGTTCAGTATAGTCTGTATTCAGTGTACAGTTCAGTATAGTCTGTATTCAGTGTACAGTTCAGTATAGTCAGTATTCAGTGTACAGTTCAGTATAGTCAGTATTCAGCGTACAGTTAAGTATAGTCAGTATTCAGTGTACAGTTCAGTATAGTCAGTATTCAGTGTACAGTTCAGTATAGTCTGTATTCAGTGTACAGTTCAGTATAGTCAGTATTCATTGTACAGTTCAGTATAGTCAGTATTCAGCGTACAGTTAAGTATAGTCAGTATTCAGTATTTAGTTCAGTATAGTCAGTATTCAGTGTACAGTTCAGTATAGTCAGTATTCAGTGTACAGTTCAGTATAGTCAGTATTCAGTGTACAGTTCAGTATAGTCAGTATTCAGTGTACAGTTCAGTATAGTCTGTATTCAGTGTACAGTTCAGTATAGTCTGTATTCAGTGTACAGTTCAGTATAGTCTGAATTCAGTGTACAGTTCAGTATAGTCTGTATTCAGTGTACAGTTCAGTATAGTCTGTATTCAGTGTACAGTTCAGTATAGTCTGTATTCAGTGATACAGTTCAGTGTATTCAGTGATACAGTTCAGTGTATTCAGTGTACAGTTCAATATAGTCAGTATTCAGTGTACAGTTCAGTATAGTCAGTATTCAGTGTACAGTTCAGTATAGTCTGTATTCAGTGTACAGTTCAGTATAGTCTGTATTCAGTGTACAGTTCAGTATAGTCAGTATTTAGTTCAGTATAGTCAGTATTTAGTTCAGTATAGTCAGTATAGTCAGTATTCAGTGTACAGTTCAGTATAGTCAGTATTCAGTGTACAGTTCAGTATAGTCAGTATTCAGTGTACAGTTCAGTATAGTCTGTATTCATTGTACAGTTCAGTATAGTCAGTATTCAGTGTACAGTTCAGTATAGTCTGTATTCAGTGTACAGTTCAGTATAGTCAGTATTCAGTATACAGTTCAGTATAGTCAGTATTCAGTGTACAGTTCAGTATAGTCAGTATTCAGTGTACAGTTCAGTATAGTCAGTATTCACTGTACAGTTCAGTATAGTACACTACTTCTGCTGGTTTAGATTTTGTTTAGTCATTTCGAGACAATTGATGAAGATCTCATTTTGGTATTAGCGAGAGCTGGTGACTTTTTCCTAATATGAAGTAAACTGATACCATATTTGTTGATGTCTTTCCACAAACTGAGTGTCCATTGTTTGGGTGTCACAGCATGAAAAGTGGGATTTGCGGTTCTGCTATTTGAGGAAATGCATCATATTTGCAGGGGTTTGACTATATCTGTGTTCCCGTCTCCCTCTGCAGGCAGGGAAGGTTCGTAAGCATGTCTCAGAGCAGGAGAAGGCAGAGGAAGGTCTGGGACCCAACATTAAGAGTATCGTCACCATGTTGATGTTGATGCTGCTCATGATGTTCGCTGTTCACTGCACCTGGGTTACTAGTAACGCCTACTCCAGCCCTAGTGTTGTACTGGCCTCTTATAACAATGATGGGTAAGACCACATACTGACTCACTCTCTTCAGTTGATTACTTTCCTCTGTAACTAATGTCTCTCTCTCTGTTTCTCTCTCTCTCTCTCTCTCTGTTTCTCTCTCTCTCTCTGTTTCTCTCTCTCTCTCTTTCTCTCTCTCTCTGTTTCTCTCTCTCTCTCTGTTTCTCTCTCTCTGTTTCTCTCTGTTTCTCTCTCTCTGTGTTTCTCTCTCTCTCTCTCTCTCTCTCTGTTTCTCTCTCTCTCTCTGTTTCTCTCTCTCTCTCTGTTTCTCTCTCTCTCTGTTTCTCTCTCTCTCTCTGTTTCTCTCTCTGTCTCTGTTTCTCTCTCTCTCTGTTTCTCTCTCTCTCTGTTTCTCTCTCTCTCTCTTTCTCTCTCTCTCTGTTTCTCTCTCTCTCTCTGTTTCTCTCTCTGTCTCTGTTTCTCTCTCTCTCTGTTTCTCTCTCTCTCTGTTTCTCTCTCTCTCTCTCTGTTTCTCTCTCTCTCTGGCTGTTTCTCTCTCTCTCTCTGGCTGTTTCTCTCTCTCTCTGGCTGTTTCTCTCTCTGGCTGTTTCTCTCGCTGTTTCTCTCTGACTGTTTCTCTCTCTCTAAACCCCAGAAGAAGATAAGATGAACATATGGTGTCTTCGGCGATGGCTTTATGGAATCGCTAGGAACTGGTAAACAATGACCTATTGCTTAAATGAGTTCTCTCTCTGTGTTTCTCTCCATTCTTATTTACCCAGGTCGAGGAATATTCTGGATGATTTCCGCGAGGCCTACTATTGGCTAAGGCAGAACACAGAAGAGCAGGCCAGAGTGATGTCGTGGTGGGACTATGGCTACCAGATAGCAGGGATGGCCAATCGGACGACACTAGTGGACAACAACACCTGGAACAACAGTCATATAGCACTGGTAGAGAGTCATACCCTATGTTCTGTGTTGGACTGTGATGTTATGCCATTCATAGACTCCTGTTATGTCTGCACGCTAACACAAGGCTGTTGTGTTCTGGAACTGTTGCTTGTATAAAGAACTGTTGTGTAACAATATGATTGGTATTATCTACTCCCACTATATAAGGGACATGGAACCGTTTATTCTTTGAGTTCTTCCCTGTGAAATCCGAGAGAGAAACTTTATTTTAAAGTGCGTTTCACATTATTCTCACAATCAATCAATCAATCAAACAGTAAATGTATTAATTAATCAAAATGTAATCAATTTCACAGGGGTGTTAAATCTCAACATAGTTTACAGGAGGCAAGCAAAAGTAGAATGTGCCTCTGGCGCCACCATGTGAACATATGTGAGTTATTCATCCTCTCTCTTTCTCTCTCTCTCTCTGTGTGTTCAGGTGGGCAAGGCTATGTCGTCCAATGAGAGTGCAGCGTATGAGATCATGAGGTCTTTGGATGTGGACTATGTGCTTATTATCTTCGGAGGCGTGATTGGCTATTCTGGTGATGACATCAACAAGTTCCTGTGGATGGTGCGGATCGCAGAGGGAGAGCATCCCAAAGACGTCAGGGTGAGGATGACTTTAGTCTAGTGGTGAGGTGATGCTTTCACTGTTAGCTACAGAAGGATCGCAGGGTGAGTTGAGGTAAACTGTGAGCTATAGACTGATTGCAACCTGTGGTGAGGTAAACTGTGAGCTATAAAAGGATCACAGGGTGAGGTGAGGTAAACTGTGAGCTATAAAAGGATCACAGGGTGAGGTGAGGGAAACTGTGAGCTATAAAAGGATCACAGGGTGAGGTGAGGGAAACTGACCTATAGAAGGATCACAGGGTGAGGTGAGGTAAACTGTGAGCTATAGAAGGATCACAGGGTGAGGTGAGGTAAACTGTGAGCTATAAAAGGATCACAGGGTGAGGTGAGGTAAACTGTGAGCTATAAAAGGATCACAGGGTGAGGTGAGGGAAACTGTGAGCTATAAAAGGATCACAGGGTGAGGTGAGGGAAACTGACCTATAGAAGGATCACAGGGTGAGGTGAGGTAAACTGTGAGCTATAGAAGGATCACAGGGTGAGGTGAGGGAAACTGTGAGCTATAAAAGGATCACAGGGTGAGGTGAGGGAAACTGTGAGCTATATGTACTAAACTGTCTGTCTGTCTGTCTGTTCCCTCCTCAGGAGAGTGACTACTTCACCCCCCAGGGAGAGTTTAGGGTGGACAAAGAGGGGTCCCCCATCCTGCTCAACTGCCTCATGTATAAGATGTCCTACTACCGCTTTGGAGAGATGCAGGTAGGAGATGGTCCACTCTGTGCACTTACACCTGAATCCTAACTGGAACCCTGTGCCTGGAACGTGGACTTTAACCTAATGCATGTATTTAGTTCACTTCACAGGGATCTCAAGCCCTGACACAGCTCCTCTAGTTCACTTCACAGGGATCTGTGAACACTTACACCAGCTGACTGTCTCTCCTCCCCCAGTTGGACTTCCGGACGCCACCGGGTTTTGACCGGACGCGTAACGCTGAGATCGGTAACAAGGATATCAAGCTGAAACACCTGGAGGAGGCGTTCACCTCAGAGCACTGGCTGGTCCGGATCTACAAGGTCAAGAAGGAGGAGAACAGGGACCCCCTGGAGCACAGCCCCCGCAGCAGCAGCAGCAGACAGAAGTACACCTCTAGAAAGGTACAAGATCAGGAACAGGACCATCCATGCTCCTCTCTTCTCTACTGGAGAGCACTGGTGACCTGTCCACAATCAATTACCCTACATCCTTGCACCCTAGATCATGTTTATACATCTAAAAGAATAGGACTTAGACAAATTCCATTTAACCTATCAGAGTGCTAAATGCCGAGGGTTAGAGGGCTAGAGTTTTTTCTGGAATGATCTACTGTCTCAGCTAAATGTTCTTTTGATTTGATTTCTTGCAGACGGCAAAGAGGAAGCGTGGTCACGTGAAGAACAAACTTGCCCTCAAGAAAGGCAAGAAACTGAACAACAAGAAATCAGTTTGAGAGAGAGAGAGAGAGAGAGAGAGAGAGAGAGTGAGAGAGAGAGTGAGAGAGAGAGAGTGAGAGAGAGTGAGAGAGAGTGAGAGAGAGAGAGAGAGAGAGAGAGAGTGAGAGAGTGAGAGAGAGAGAGAGAGAGAGAGAGAGAGAGAGAGAGAGAGAGAGAGAGAGAGAGAGAGAGAGAGAGAGAGAGAGAGAGAGAGAGAGAGAGAGAGAGAGAGAGAGAGAGAGAGAGAGAGAGAGAGAGAGAGAGAGAGAGAGAGAGAGAGAGAGAGAGAGAGAGAGAGAGAGAGAGAGAGAGAGAAAATTCAAAACGCAACAAGCAAGTAATCCACCAATCAAGAAGAATAACGAACACCTACCAACCTACGGTCTGGAGAGACCTGTTACCTTACCAGGTCTACGATGAACATCGTGGTAACGGGAGGTTCTATTATAACCCTTCTGTGACCTCTGTTGGGGGTGTCGGCTAGTTCCGATGACCTCCCTCTGTCAGTTCGGTTTTAACCTGAGGAACTGAACTTTGACCTATTGACCTTTCAACGACCTATGACATTTTATTTTGTACATGAATGTTGCTGTGAGGCAGGAGAGGAGGAGCCATGGTAAAGTTACACCACTCCAGGGCACGGCAGACAGACAGAGGTTGCATCCCAAATGGCACCGTATTCCCTACGGGCCCTGTTCAAAAGTAGTGCACTATCTAGGGAACAGGGTGCCATTTGAGTGACATAATTTTTTATGGGAAAAACTAACAAACGAAACAAATACAGGAAGATCAAAATCATAAAATCTAAACTGACTTGGAATCAGTCAGTGGCACCAAAGACATTCCATACTATTTCAGTGTGTGAACTAAACTAGTTACCTTTAAAAACCAGATGAAAGAGGAGTTTTGAGAGGAGTTGTGATGTAATGTGGAGTCAAGAGATGGTTTAGTTCCTGGTGCAGCTCAATTATTGTTTGGTACCGACTACCTGTCTGTCTCAATTGATTTGGTCTTATGTATATGTTGACCAGGTGTCAATCTGTCACACTATGGTGATTTCAAATAAACACATTTTTTTAAATCCCAGTAGATTTCCTGTAACAATACATCTTCTAATTCTTGGAGAACAGAAACACAACAAGGACTTCATGATACGTTAATGTAGTTTGTTCATTTTCATTTCCTTATGATGCTCGATGCATTTAGTACGACTGAAACATCTGTTCTTCTAGGTTTTTGAATAAGCTGCACTGAAACAGCCTAAGATGCTAAGATTGCCCTTTTGTCCTGATACACTTTATCGGTATTACTCCTTGTCTTCTAGCCACCCTTCTGTTTCTACGGATAAGAAGTAGAATGCGTTCTCTGGTCCAAACGTGCTGGTTTCCAGGAGTTTTACCTCTACACCCATGTCTAATCTAATCCAGCCTGTCCCATCAATCTTTATTTGTCATGATGACTGGTCAGTTTTGACCAGTCATCTACAGTATATATGGTTCTGGTTTTCACCTAAATAACTCAGCGCTCCACTTGTGTTTCTGTTCAGGTAGAATGCTACGCTCAGTGTGTGTAAAAAGAAAGGACTGTATTGGCCTTAACAGTTTACCATGAGAAACCATATCAATGTGTCTGTCTGCGTCACAGGTCTCTATTCCCTATGTAGTGACCTACTTTTGACCAGAACATTATGGGCCCTGGTCAAAAGTAGTGCACTGAATAGGGTGCCATTTTGGATGCAGCCTCTCTCTAGGGTACTTATTACAAGAACGATGGAGGCTAACGGAAAAAAGTAGCGTCCTATCATGAAGGAAATGCAGAAATGTTAAGTCCAGGTTTTTATTCCATCAATTGTAATGACATGGATGCTGGTGTGAGAATGAAAGACACCTTTCTGAATGAAAGCGGTTGCATTAAATGGCTCTGTGTGTAATTCTTGGTCCGACACAGCTTCGTCTTCTCATGGAAGATTCCAAATGTATGTCTGTTAAGATCCACTAGATGGCAGCACTCACCGCCAGTTAGTGTCAGTTAGCTGTAGAGAGATTTTACAACACGTCTGCATGAGATTCAGTACTAGGATCAGTTATTTTACTGAGACCTGAGAAGAGCTACTTTCATTTGTGTTTTCTACCGGCCTCCAACATCTCTCCTCAAAGCCAGTCATCAAGGGTAAGGGTCTGGCTTTATTAGTTAACAACAGATGGTGTAATCCGAGATATATTACTGTTAAGGAACAGTTTTGTAGCCCAGACATTGAGCTGTTAGCCGTTAGCCTGAGACCATACTATTTGCAGAGGGAATTCACGGCGGCCATTGCTGTTATTGTTTACATCCCGCCCTCCGCGGACGCAAACACAGTGTGTGACGTCATCCACCCTTCTATCGCCAGGTTACAGACAGCACATCCCAGTGATTTCTTTGCCATTTCGGGAGATTTTAACCATGCATCTCTCTCTTCAACGCTGCCCACGTTCAAACAGTTTGTGAAGTGTCCAACCAGGAATAATAAAACTCTGGACTTGTTATATGCTAATGTGAAGGATGCATACAACTCCACTGCACTCCCTCCCCTTGGTAGATCGGATCACAACCTTGTCCACCTCACCCCACTTTACAGGCCTATGGTCCAACAGCAGCCTGCGACCACTAGGACCATTAGGAGATGGTCCCCGGAGGCGAATGAGGCCCTACAGGACTGCTTTGAAACAACAGACTGGGATGTGCTCTGTGAGGCTCATGGGGAGGACATTGATGGACTTACTGACTGCATAACGGACTATATACATTTTTGTGTAGACAACACTGTACCCACCAGGAAGGTACGCTGTTTTCCAAATAATAAACCCTGGGTCACCAGTGACCTGAAGTCCCTGCTGAATGAGAAGAAGAAGCCTTTCAAGGAGGGGGACAAGGATAAATTGAAATGCGTCCAGAGGGAGCTGAAGTTGCGGATTGCTGAGGGGAAGAGAGGGTATAAGGAGAAGATGGAGGATCAGCTGAGGCAGAGCCAGGTGAGAGAGGTGTGGAAGGGTATGAGAAATATCACTGGCTTCAAAAAGTCAAACAGTGGGCAGACGGAGGGGACCCAGGACAGAGCCAATGAGCTGAACCAATTTATTAACAGGTTCGATACTGGCCCTGTCCACCTCCCCTCGAGCTCCCCAGGCCACACACCCTCAAGGCTGTCCCACCCCCCACTTTGCTCACAACACCTCTGTTGAGACAATCAACGACCCCCTCCACTCTGGACTGATCCTCAACACCCGCCTTCCCCCCCATCTCCCCACCTGGGCTGGCTTTCACCACCAACCAAGTGAAGAGAGAGCTGGAGAGACTACATCAGTGGAAAGCGGCGGGCCCTGATGGCATCAGCCCAAGGGTGCTGAGGGTCTGTGCTGACCAACTGTGTGGAATACTCCAGCGACTCCGTATCCTGAGCCTGAAAAGGGTCCCTGTGCTGGGGAAAACATACTGCCTCGTCCCCACTGTCCGGAATGACTTCAGACCTGTAGCGCTAACATCCCACATCATGAAGACCCTGGAAAGGTTAGTCCTCGCTCACCTCAGACCCCTGGTGTGTACATCAATGGACCCCCTGCAGTTCGCATATCAGTGCAACATAGGGGTGGACAATTGGCCCCCCAAGGAACAGTCCTGTCCCCCTTCCTGTTCACCCTCTACACCTCGGACTTCTACAACTCTGAAACATGCCACCTACAGAAGTTCTCGGATGACTCCCCAATTGTAGGGTGCATCAGGGGTGGGCAGGAGGAGGAGTACAGGAGCACAATCAATTACTTTGTGTTGTGGTGTGAGCAGAACCACCTTCAGCTCAACATCAGCAAAACAAAGGAGATGGTGGTGGACTTCAGGAGAACCAAGGCCCAACTGACTGAAGTCCCTGTACAGGGGATGGATATGGAAATGGTTGGGTCATACAAGTTCCTGGGAGTCCATATGGACAACAGGCTGGAATGGGCTGGTAACACCGGGGCTCTGTACAAAAAGGGCCAGAGCCGACTCTACTTTCTGAGGGGGCTCAGGTCCTTCAACGTGTACAGTAAACTACTGCATACCTTCTACCAGTCTGTGGTGTGCTGGGGTGCCAACATAAAAGCCGGTGATGCTTCTCAGGTAAATAAACTGATCAGGAAGGCTAGCTCTGTTCTGGGGATTAGCCTTGACACTCTAGAGGAGGTGGCGGAGAGACGGATCCTGGCCAAACTGCTGGCCATCATGGACAACGTCACCCACCCTCTGCATGCCATGGTTATGACACAGAGGAGCACCTTCAGTCACAGACTGATCCCACCACAGTGTGACAGAGAGCGCTACAGGAGGTCCTTCCTGCCGGCGGCTATTAGACTATTTAATGCCTCACCAGGGTGCCGTCGGCAACATAGACTTGGAACTGTTGGGGTGTTAGGACTTAGTTTAACAATTAGGCATCCATCCGTGAGTAACTCTGGTCCGTCAGCACTCATTCACTCAGGACTTATTTATTCATTCAGGTCTGTATATACATATTCATGTACAGTTATATCATATCACGTGCAATATTGTAAGTAATTCTTGGACTAAACTTACGTAGTCATTCACTCAGGAATGCATATTAGTATCCTGTCAGTTGTATCTTTTTTCATTGCTTTTACTATATCGAATGTGCAATACGTGCATTTATCTGTAATTAAACCCTGCACACTAAGGACTGTATTTTAATGGAATTGCATTCTTTCCTAAATTCTCTGTTGATGGAGAATTTAGGAAAGATATTCAGGCTAAGCTACATAACCAATGAACATTGTAATGTCTACTAACACTTAGGAGACAGGTTGTTAGTAGAGGAACCATTGATGGAGCTGTCGTGATGGATGAGTCCTCCTGTGTTGTTAGGTGAAGACATGTTATTAGCACCGCTGCTACAATAAATGTTGGAATTAGACAAACATGTTAGTGATTATTGGAGCAGCTCTCCTTTCTTGTTAAGTAAGATCTAGGCTCATTACTAAAGAGAAAGAGCTGGCTGACGACAAGACAGACTAGGGAATAGATTGATTTAATACAGGCCGCGGAAGATCCTCATGTTCGCAGAAGATCATTTCAGATTGAGCCGACATATGCAGCGTTTACCGTGAACGCAGTCTCCGCCATCACGGGAACATTGCTTTTAAATTTAAATAGTGTTATAGTGCAGATCTTCTGCGGTCCGGATTTAATCTAGGCCTAGGATCACAGGATCTTCAAACCAGGAGAATAAACATGTGGGTTAAATAAATCAAGGGTCAATACACCTACTACCTGGCCCCAACAGAGTGATTATCTGGGTCAATACACCTGCTACCAGGCCCCAATAGAGTGATTATCTGGGTCAATACACCTACCAGGCCCCAATAGAGTGATTATCTGGGTCAATACACCTACCAGGCCCCAATAGAGTGATTATCTGGGTCAATACACCTACCAGGCCCCAATAGAGTGATTATCTTAAACAGACAGACATCTTGTGTGTATGTTCCAAATGGAACCCAAATCCCTACATACTCTGGGCAGCATTCACACAGGCAACCCAACTCGAATATTTTTTCCACTAATTGGTCTTTTGACCAATTACACCAGATCTTTTTCAGAGATGATCTGATTGGTCAAAAGACCAATTAGTGAAAAAAAGATCTGTCAACGCAGCCAAAGTGCACTACCTTTGACCTGAGCCCTATGGGCCTTGGTCAGCAGTAGTGCACTATACAGTACACTGAATAGGGTGCCATTTGGGACACATTCCATACCTTATATGAGAATAAACAGTGGGGTGCCTTGGGATTAAATAATAAGATAAACTGTTAATCGAGTCTAAATCCAGATTATCTCTGTGTGGTTTTCTCCTGGACCCTGGTGCCACATGATATTTGCAACTCCTGAATACGGTTGGATTAGGTCAAAAGTAGGGTACTATATGGGGAATATTTGGAACGCTGCCAAGCCACATTCAGTGCACTGTACTACTGTGGTGAAGGCTGTATAGTGTAGTATAGTGGCGGCAGTCTACCTTTCCCTCTGACCTTCACTATCTCTTCATTTAGGCCATGAATTAGACACTATAAAGATGTCTTCAAGGTTATACAGAATAAAGATCTCTTCAGGGTTCGACCATATAAAGATATCTTCAAGGTTAAACCGAATAAAGATCTCTTCAGGGTTAGGCCATATAAAGATCTCTTCAGGGTTAGGCCATATAAAGATCTCTTCAGGGTTCGGCCATATAAAGATCTATTCAGTGTTAGACCATATAAAGATCTCTTCAGGGTTTGGCCATATAAAGATCTCTTCAGGGTTAGGCCATAAATTAGACAATATATAGATCTCAATATATAGATCTCTTCAAGGTTAGGCCATATAGATCTCTTCAAGGTTGGCACACCTAGCGGTTAGAGTGTTGGGCCAGTAACTGAAGGATCGCTGGTTCGAATACCTGAGCCAACAAGGTGAAAAACCTTTCGATGTGTCCTTGAGCAAGGCACTTAACCCTAATTTGCTCCAGGGGCTGACCCTGTAGGTCGTCATTGAAAATAAGAAATTGTTGTTAATTGACTTGCCTAGTTAAATAAAGGTTAAATAAAAATTATAAATTAGACGCTATAAAGATGTATTCAAGGTTAGGCCATATAAAGATCTCTTCAAAGTTAAACCGAATAAAGATCTCTTCAGGGTTAAACCGAATAAAGATCTCTTCAGGGTTAAACCGAATAAAGATCTCTTCAGGGTTAAAACGAATAAAGATCTCTTCAGGGCTCGGCAATATAAATATCTCTTTAGGGTTAGACCATATAAAGATCTATTCAAGGTTAGGCCATATAAAGATCTCTTCAGGGTTTAACCGAATAAAGATCTCTTCAAGGTTAAACCGAATAAAGATCTCTTCAGGGTTAAAACTAATAAAGATCTCTTCAGGGTTAAACCGAATAAAGATCTCTTCAGGGTTAAACCGAATAAAGATCTCTTCAGGGCTCTGCAATATAAAGATCTCTATAGGGTTAGACCATATAAAGATCTATTCAAGGTTAGGCCATATAAAGATCTCTTCAAGGTTAAACCGAATAAAGATCTCTTCAATGTTAGGCCATATAAAGATCTCTTCAGGGTTAAACCGAATAAAGATCTCTTCAATGTTAGGCCATATAAAGATCTCTTCAGGGTTAAACCGAATATAGATCTCTTCAGGGCTCGGCAATATAAAGATCTCTATAGGGTTAGACCATATAAAGATCTCTTCAGGGTTTGACCATATAAAGATCAATTCAAGGTTAGACCATATAAAGATCTCTTCACGGTTCAGAAATATAAAGATCTCTTCAGGGTTCGGCCATATAAAGATCTCTTCGAAATTAAACCGAATAAAGATCTTTTCAGGGTTAGACCATATAATGATCTCTTCAGGGTTCGGCCATATAAAGATCTCTTCAGGCTTTGACCATATAAAGATCTATTCAAGGTTAGACCATATAAAGATCTCTTTAGGGTTCGGCCATATAAAGATCTATTCAAGGTTAGACCATATAAAGATCTCTTCAGGGTTTGGCCATATAAAGATCTATTCAAGGTTAGACCATATAAAAATCTCTTCAGGGTTCGGCCATATAAAGATCTCTTTAGGGTTCGGCCATATAAAGATCTCTTCAGGGTTCGACCATATAAAGATCTCTTCAAGGTTAGACCATATCAAGATCTATTCAGGGTTAGACCATATAAAGATCTGTTCAAGGTTAAACCGAATAAAGATCTCTTCAGGGTAAAACCGAATAAAGATCTCTTCAAGGTTAAACCGAATAAAGATCTCTTCAGGGCTCTGCAATATAAATATCTCTTCAGGGTTAAACCGAATAAAGATCTCTTCAGGGCTCTGCAATATAAATATCTCTTCAGGGTTAAACCGAATAAAGATCTCTTCAGGGCTCTGCAATATAAAGATCTCTATAGGGTTAGACCATATAAATATCTATTCAAGGTTAGGCCATATAAAGATCTCTTCAAGGTTAAACCGAATAAAGATCTCTTCAAAGTTAGGCCATATAAAGATCTCTTCAGGGTTAAACCGAATAAAGATCTCTTCAGGGCTCGGCAATATAAAGATCTCTATAGGGTTAGACCATATAAAGATCAATTCAAGGTTAGACCATATAAAGATCTCTTCAGGGTTCAGAAATATAAAGATCTCTTCAGGGTTCGGCCATATGAAGATCTCTTCGAAATTAAACCGAATAAAGATCTATTCAAGGTTAGACCATATAAAGATCTCTTTAGGGTTCGGCCATATAAAGATCTATTCAAGGTTAGACCATATAAAGATCTCTTCAGGGTTCGGCCATATAAAGATCTATTCAAGGTTAGACCATGTAAAAATCTCTTCAGGGTTCGGCCATATAAAGATCTCTTCAGGGTTTGACCATATAAAGATCTATTCAAGGTTAGACCATATAAAGATCTCTTCAGGGTTCAGAAATATAAAGATCTCTTCAGGGTTCGGCCATATAAAGATCTCTTTGAAATTAAGCCGAATAAAGATCTCTTCAGGGTTCGACCATATAAAGATCTCTTGAGGGTTCGGCCATATATAAAGATCTATTCAAGGTTAGACCATATAAAGATCTCTTCAGGGTTCGGCCATATAAAGATCTCTTCGAAATTAAACTGAATAAAGATATTTTCAGGGTTAGACCATATAATGATCTCTTCAGGTTTAGACCATATAATGATCTCTTCAGGGTTCGGCCATATAAAGATCTCTTCAGTGTTAGACCATATAAAGATCTCTTCAGGGTTCGGCCATATAAAGATCTATTCAAAGTTAGACCATATAAAAATCTCTTCAGGTTTCAGCCATATAAAGATCTCTTTAGGGTTCGGCCATATAAAGATCTCTTCAAGGTTAAACTAAATAAAGATCTCTTCAGGGTTCGACCATATAAAGATCTCTTCAGTGTTAGACCATATAAAGATCTATTCAAGGTTAGACCATATAAAGATCTCTTCAGGGTTCGGCCATATAAAGATCTCTTCAGTGTTAGACCATATAAAGATCTCTTCAGGGTTCGGCCATATAAAGATCTATTCAAGGTTAGACCATATAAACATTTCTTCAGGGTTCGGCCATATAAAGATCTCTTCAGGGTTCGGCCATATAAAGATCTCTTCAGGGTTCGACCATATAAAGATCTCTTCAGGGTTCGACCATATAAAGATCTATTCAAGGTGAGACCATATAAAGATCTCTTCAGGGTTCGGCCATATAAAGATCTCTTCAGTGTTAGACCATATAAAGATCTCTTCAGGGTTCTGCCATATAAAAATCTATTCAAGGTTAGACCATATAAACATTTCTTCAGGGTTCGGCCATATAAAGATCTCTTCAGGGTTCGGCCATATAAAGATCTCTTCAGTGTTAGACCATATAAAGATCTCTTCAGTGTTAGACCATATAAAGATCTCTTCAGGGTTCGGCCATATAAAAATCTATTCAAGGTTAGACCATATAAACATTTCTTCAGGGTTCGGCCATATAAAGATCTCTTCAGGGTTCAGCCATATAAAGATCTCTTCAAGGTTAAACTGAATAAAGATCTCTTCAGGGTTCGACCATATAAAGATCTATTCAAGGTGTGACCATATAAAGATCTCTTCAGGGTTCGGCCATATAAAGATCTCTTTAGGGTTCGGCCATATAAAGATCTCTTCAAGGTTAAACCAAATTAAGATCTCTTCAGGGTTAGACCATATAAAGATCTCTTCAGAGTTCGGCCATATAAAGATCTCTTCAGGGTTTTGCCATATAAAGATCTTTTCAGGGTTTGACCATATAAAGATCTATTCAAGGTTAGACCATATAAAGATCTCATCAGGGTTCGGCCATATAAAGATCTCTAGGGTTCGGCTATATAAAGATCTCTTTGAGATGAAACCGAATATAGATCTCTTCAGGGTTCGGCCATATAAAGATCTGCTAGGTCGCATGGCAGATCTTCGAATTGCTTGGAAATGGATTTGTAACCCCTCCCAGACACATGGGCATCAATAATATTTCTTCTGAGGCCTCGGGTAGGTCTTTTGATCTTTGAATGATGTGTTACCACACACCCATATGGTTAAGACCAAACCAGACCAATTTTCTTATCTTTATGGAAGGCTGGACCCTCCTAAGTTTCTCTCTAATGTTTTCTAATCATTTACACTTGCCATTTTATGTGATGGTAAAGGTAGGGGTGTACTAACTTTTTCCCCATAAGGAAAAGGCATTTTTGCATAACATTTTAATTGCATAACACTTTCAATATTTTTGTGATTTGTTAAATTAGGTTACCTTTATCTGTCAATAGTGTTGAAGTGAAGATTACATATCCATCTGTCCAAATATGTAAAAAAAAATAAAAATAAAAAAAAAAGGGGGGTGTACTTACTTTTTCACATGACTGCATATAATGTACGTCATACAACAGAAGGCCTGAAGGACGACAGGTAGCCGAGTGGTTAGAGTGTTGCTGGATCGAATCCCCGAGCTGACAAGGTAAAAAATCTGTTGTTCTGCCCCTGAACAAGGCAGTTAACCCACTGTTCCTAGGCTGTCATTGTAAATAAGAATTTGTTCTTAACTGACTTGCCTAGTAAAATAAAGGTACATTATTTATTTCTTAAATACAGTATGTATGGTGTGATTACTTCCATACTATACGTCATACAACAGAAGGGTTGAAGGAAGACTCTTCTCTATACAGTATGTATGGTGTGATTACTTCCATACTGTACGTCATACAACAGAAGGGCTGAAGGAAGACTCTTCTCTATACAGTATGTATGGTGTGATTACTTCCATACTGTACGTCATACAACAGAAGGGCTGAAGGAAGACTCTTCTCTATACAGTATGTATGGTGTGATTACTTCCATACTGTACGTCATACAACAGAAGGGCTGAAGGAAGACTCTTCTCTATACAGTATGTATGGTGTTGTGTGTTATTATGAACAAATCATACATCCTTGGATCTTACATACATCATACAGCTGGAAGGGCAACCCCTCCTGTGGCCTGTAGGCTAATAACATTAGATACAGCTGGAAGTACAACCCCTCCTGTGACCTATAGGCTAATAACATGGACAGCTACAGTAGGCTACAGTACATGTGACCTATAGGCTAATAACATGGACAGCTACAGTAGACTACAGTACATGTGACCTATAGGCTAATAACATGGACAGCTACAGTAGACTACAGTACATGTGACCTATAGGCTAATAACATATACAGCTACAGTAGACTACAGTACATGTGACCTATAGGCTAATAACATGGACAGCTACAGTAGACTACAGTACATGTGACCTATAGGCTAATAACATATACAGCTACAGTAGACTACAGTACCTGTGCAAACAAATTAAAAGTGAAGGTAGAAGGAAGTAGTATGTGAATATAATCTATTCTCCTGGTATTTGGATACTTCTGTATATCAAAAAGCTACGTAATTGTTCAGAGTTTCCTGGATCGTATGGAGCAGGTCAGCTTCTGATAGGAAACTCAGTGAGCTTGCTGTCCGACTGTGGTTCCTGTCTGATAGGCTTTGGCACCTCTCATTCTTATTGAATGACTGAGACATAAGCTCCTCATCCAAGACAGTCCTTGGGCAAATCGGAAATAGCACCTTGTTTTTCTATATAGTGCACTCCTTTTGCAGCACTATATAGAGAATAGGGTGCCATTTAGAACACAACACAATTCTCTAGTGGCAGGCTAGCTGGTCCCGTGTGTGTTGCCATGACCACCAGCGGGCCGCTCGCTGTTCTGTGATTGGCAGCTGGCATGTTGCCCCTCCCCCGGGGCCCCTCCCCTCGTCAGTGGGTCTTCCACAAGGGGTTGTGATACACCCAGCCCTCGCCCTGTGAGAGAGAGAGAGAGAGAGAGAGAGAGAGAGAGAGAGAGAGAGAGAGAGAGAGAGAGGCTTTTTAAAATAATGTTGGCTGTGAACAAACATTAAAGACTAGACCAGGAAAGCTGACTCAAAGTTAGAGGCAATGTTAGAGGTTAACGTCAAAGTTAACCTTAGGTCCTAGTCCCTCACCTCCTTGATGAAGTACTTGGGTTTCCAGGGTGTGTTGGAGGCAGCTCTCTGTCGGCCCTCCGCTCTCTGCCTCTCCTCCAGACAATGTTTGTGCTCTGTAGCAGAGTCAATGTTTCCTGACCTGAGAGCTGAGGTAACATGCTGCCACAGACGCCTGTAGAGGAACACTTTACCATTATT
>CM042415.1:34701137-34891137 GCA_023634145.1 Thymallus thymallus | reverse complement strand
TGATCGGGTTCAAGTCCCGATTTTGGCTGGGCCACTCAAGGACATTCAGAGACTTGTCCCGAAGCCACTCCTACGTTGTCTTGACTGTGTGCTTAGGGTCGTTGTCCTGTTGGAAGGTGAACATTTGCCCCAGTCTGAGGTCCTGAGCGGACCGCTCTGGAGCAGGTTTTCATCAAGGATCTCTCTGTACTCTGCTCCATTCATCTTTGCCTTGATCCTGACTAGTCTCCCAGTTCTCTCACATACAGACCCACCTGTGTATCTTTCCTCCATAGAAGGGTTTAGTATGGAAGGTAACGGTGGCAGAGTATCCACTCTTGGCACAACTGATGGTGACTTTCCCTCCCAGCTCTACCCAGGGTACGGTAAGGATGGAGCGGGCGTAGGCACAGGGCAGAGTGAACACATACTCCTCATCATGCTCCAACAGACGAAGAACACCTGGAGGAGAGAGAGGGGGGAAAGAGAGAGAGATAAAGGGAGGGAGGGAGGGAGGGAGGGAGGGAGGGAGGGACAGAGAAAGATAGAGGGAGAGAGAGAAAGAGAGAGAGTGAGAAAGGGGGACAGAGAGAGAGAGGGAGAGAGAAAGAGAGAGAGAAGAGAGAGAGAGTGTCTGTGTATTTACATGATACACAATAAACACACAGACATAAGCCCCATAAGGTCACGTAGAAATGTCCTTGTTTTTGAAAGAAAAACAATTTTTTTGTCAATTAAAACAACATGAAATTGATCAGAAATACAGTGTAGACATTGTTAATGTTGTAAATGACTATTGTAGCTGGAAACGGCAGATTTTTATGGAATATCTACATAGGCGTACAGAGGCCCATTATCAGCAACCATCCTCCTCTCTCAGTCCTGTTACATCTACAGTGTGAGCTGAACCTTCTCTCTACGGTTTCATCGTTGTCCTGACCTGGGCTGGCCTGGCCCTCTGCTCCTCTCTGTGAGTCCTGGCCTGGCCCTCTCATCTCCCCTCTGTTCTCTGCATTACATCCACAGTACTGCCCTGGCCTAGCCTGCTCATCTCCCCTCTCCTCTCTCAGTACATTACATAAGAGACAGCTGTCCTGGGTGAAATCTGCTGCGGGCAGAAACCCAGGTCTGACAGAACCACATCTGTTTCCCCAAGACAGGAGGGGGTGGAGGGGGGAGAGGAGATGGCCCTGCCTCAGTGCCTTGGTGCCTCGCTGGAGGGGTGGAGGGGGGATGAGGGAGGCTAAGGCCTTGGTGCATCTGTTTTCCCAAGACAGGAAGGGTGGAGGAGAGAGAAGGAGGGAGGCAAGGGGGCTGGAGGAGAGGCTCTTCCTCCAGAAGGGTTTGGTCGGTCGGCACGTTGCAGGAAGTGCTCAGTGATAGGCTCTCGGCTCGCTACTCTGGCAGTGCCATGTGAGAATGCTAGGTCAGTGTTTCTTACTAAGAGTGCCCCCATCACCGGATGTCAAATACTCACACACACACTCACCAGCACGCTAGCACACGTTCTAACACACGTTCTAACACACACACATACACACACATGCTTCACAGAGACATGCCTCCCTCCCTGTCTGCCTGCCACACAAGTTCCCTACAAAGGACACTGAGGGTGAACTATGTGGTAAATTAGATATCTCTGAGTGATCGATAGTGGAGCCAGTTTGACCCCCACAATCCTCTGTCTCTATCAGACCAGCAGTTTGACCCCCACAATCCTCTGTCTCTATCAGACCACCAGTTTGACCCCCACAATCCTCTCTCTATCAGACCACCAGTTTGACCCCCTAGCCTGAAAAAAACCTACAGCCTGAGAGCTGCCTACAGCCTGAGAGATACCTACAGTCTGAGAGCTGCCTACAGTCTGAGAGCTGCCTACAGCCTGAAAGATACCTACAGCCTGAGAGCTGCCTACAGCCTGAGAGCTGCCTACAGCCTGAGAGCTGCCTACAGTCTGAGAGCTGCCTACAGTCTGAGAGCTGCCTACAGTCTGAGAGCTGCCTACAGTCTGAGAGCTGCCTACAGCCTGAGATCTGCCTACAGTCTGAGAGCTGCCTACAGTCTGAGAGCTGCCTACAGTCTGAGAGCTGCCTACAGCCTGAGAGATACCTATAGTCTGAGAGCTGCCTACAGCCTGAGAGCTGCCTACAGCCTGAGAGCTGCCTACAGCCTGAGAGCTGCCTACAGTCTGAGAGCTGCCTACAGTCTGAGAGCTGCCTACAGCCTGAGAGCTGCCTACAGTCTGAGAGCTGCCTACAGTCTGAGAGCTACCTACAGTCTGAGAGCTGCCTACAGTCTGAGAGCTGCCTACAGTCTGAGAGCTGCCTACAGTCAGAGAGCTGCCTACAGTCTGAGAGCTGCCTACAGTCTGAGAGCTGCCTACAGCCTGAGAGCTGCCTACAGCCTGAGAGCTGCCTACAGCCTGAGAGCTGCCTACAGCCTGAGAGCTGCCTACAGTCTGAGAGCTGCCTACAGTCTGAGAGCTACCTACACTACAGTCTGAGAGCTGCCTACAGTCTGAGAACTACACAGGCTAAGCATGGTTGTGACAGCTGGTGATGAGTCAATTGATTGTTGTAAAGCCTCATGTCCTGTCTACTAGGCTGGTTCCAGATATGTATAGCCAACTGTGACTATAGTACTACTAGGTATTAAACAGATATGTATAGCCAACTGTGACTATAGTACTACTAGGTATTAAACAGATATGTATAGCCAACTGTGACTATAGTACTACTAGGCTGGTTCCAGATATGTATAGCCAACTGTGACTATAGTACTACTAGGTATTAAACAGATATGTATAGCCAACTGTGACTACAGTACTACTAGGTATTAAACAGATATGTATAGCCAACTGTGACTATAGTACTACTAGGTATTAAACAGATATGTATAGCCAACTGTGACTATAGTACTACTAGGTATTAAACAGATATGTATAGCCAACTGTGACTATAGTACTACTAGGTATTAAACAGATATGTATAGCCAACTGTGACTATAGTACTACTAGGCTGGTTCCAGATATGTATAGCCAACTGTGACTATAGTACTACTAGGTATTAAACAGATATGTATAGCCAACTGTGACTACAGTACTACTAGGTATTAAACAGATATGTATAGCCAACTGTGACTATAGTACTACTAGGTATTAAACAGATATGTATAGCCAACTGTGACTATAGTACTACTAGGTATTAAACAGATATGTATAGCCAACTGTGACTATAGTACTACTAGGTATTAAACAGATATGTATAGCCAACTGTGACTATAGTACTACTAGGTATTAAACAGATATGTATAGCCAACTGTGACTATAGTACTACTAGGCTGGTTCCAGATATGTATAGCCAACTGTGACTATAGTACTACTAGGCTGGTTCCAGATATGTATAGCCAACTGTGACTATAGTACTACTAGGTATTAAACAGATATGTATAGCCAACTGTGACTATAGTACTACTAGGTATTAAACATTAGAAGGTAAACATGGGGAACAGCCCTTAGGCAGAACTGTACATACAGCGCTGTACAGGGAATTACAGTCTTTCAACACCTCCTGACGTTCCGGTCTGTCGGGCCACAGATTCTCATCCACATCACAACGGATATCTTCCCTTGCAATGCAGCGCGGAAAGAATCTTTTAGAATGTCTTATCCAGCCTCTGCAGACGTCTGCTGTGATGTCCTCACATGCTGCATCCATGGCAGCCAGCAGGGTCATCTGAGTATCTGGCTGGCGATCGTAGACCTTCCACCTCCATGCTGAGTAGAACTCCTCCATTGGGTTAAGGCATGGGGAATAGGATGGGAGGAATTCCATCAGCATCCTGTAGTGGGTCACAAACCATTGCCTGATGGTGTTTGAGCGATGGAAACTCACATTACCACATACTTTGGTAAATCATCTCGAAACGGACCCCTCTCATCATGAGGGATGAGATCCCTGTAGAGGGTGTCTAAGAAGGTGAGGAGATGCTGTGTGTTGTATGGCCCTATAAGGGGAATACGAGTTAGCACACCATGCTCTGAAAAAGCAGCACACATAGTGATGTTCCCTCCCAGTTGGCCTGGCACATCGACAGTAGCTCTGTGGCCGATGACACTTCGACCACGCCTTCTGCTTTTGGCCAGGTTGAAGCCAGCCTCATCCAGGTATATGAAGTTGTGAGGTGGTTCACTTGATTCCAGTTCCATTATACTCTATATCCCAGAAGATACAAAACTAGTTTTATGAATTACATGTATTTTCATTTTGGACAAGATACAGTTACATCAAATGTATACATATTGCATGTCCTTTTCTACAGCCAGAGCAAATGTGTACAGGTCACACTTACTGTACTGTATATCACTATATATATATACATACAGTTGAAGTCGGAAGTTTACATATAAAATTCCCTGTCTCACGTCAGTTAGGATCACCACTTTATTTTAAGAATGTGAAATGTCAGAATAATAGTAGAGAGAATGATTTATTTCAGCTTTTATTTCTTTCATCACATTCCCAGTGGGTCAGAAGTTTACATACACTCAACTAGTATTTGGTAACATTGCCTTTAAATTGTTTATCTTGGGTCAAACGTTTCGTGTAGCCTTCCACAAGCTTCCCACAATAAGTTGGGTGAATTCTGGCCCATTCCTCCTGACAGAACTGGTGTAACTGAGTCAGGTTCGTAGGCCTCCTTGCTCACACACGCTTTTTCAGTTCTGCCCACAAATTGTCTATAGGATTGAGGTCAGGGCTTTGTGATGGCCACTCCAATATCTTGACTTTGTTGTCCTTTTTTGCCACATTTTGCCACAACTTTGGAAGTATGCTTGGGGTCATTGTCCATTTGGAAACCCATTTGCGACCAAGCTTTAATATATGTTAAATGTTGCTTCAATATATCCACATAATTGTCCTTCCTCATGATGCCATCTATTTTGTGAAATGCACCAGTCCCTCCTGCAGCAAAGCACCCCCCACAACATGATGCTGCCACCCCCGTGCTTCACGGTTGGGATGGTGTTCTTCGGCTTGCAAGCCTCCCCCTTTTTCCACCAAACATAACGATGGTCATTATGGCCAAACAGTTCTATTTTTGTTTCATCAGACCTGAGGACATTTCTCCAAAAAGTACGATCTTTGTCCCCATGTGCAGTTGCAAACCGTAGTCTGGCTTTTTTATGGCGGTTTTGGAGCAGTGGCTTCTTCCTTGCTGAGCGGCCTTTCAGGTTATGTCGATATAGGACTCGTTTTACTGTGGATATAGATACTTTTGTATCTGTTTCCTCCAGCATCTTCACAAGGTCCTTTGCTGTTGTTCTAGGATTGATTTGCACTTTTCGCACCAAAGTACGTTAATCTCTAGGAGACAGTACGCATCTCCTTCCTGAGCGGTATCACAGCCGCATGATCCCATGGTGTTTATACTTGCGTACTATTGTTTGTACAGATGAACGTGGTACCTTCAGGCGTTTGGAAATTGCTCCCAGGGATGAACCAGACTTGTAGAGGTCTACAATTCTTTTTCTGAGGTCTTGGCTGATTTCTTTTGATTTTCCCATGATGTCGAGCAAAGAGGCACTGAGTTTGAAGGTAGGCCTTGAAATACATCCACAGGTACACCTCCAATTGACTCAAATTATGTCAATTAGCCTATCAGAAGCTTCTAAAGCTTCTAAAGCCATGGCATCATTTTCTGGAATTTTCCAAGCTGTTTAAAGGCACAGTCAACTTAGTGGATGTAAACTTCTGACCCACTGGAATTGTGATATAGTGAATATAAGTGAAATAATCTGTCTGCAAACAATTGTTGGAAGAATTCCTAGTTTTAATGACTTCAAGTGTATGTAAACATCCGATTTCAACTGTATATATATATATATATATATATATATATATATATATATATATATATATATATATATATATATATATATATATATTTATACATGTGTGTGTGTTTGTTACAGTATGTATCTGTATGAAGTATATTTACTGTATACTGTAAAATGCAAGTGGACTACTGTAATATGAAGCATTACAGTAAGTATATGGTATTACAGTACAGTGCACATTGTTGGATTGCATACCTGTTCTGTCTACGAAACGTTTAAATGATTGAGGACACGGTTGTTCTCCCAACATTCGGCTGCACCCTTCGACCAGCCTCGGACATTGTAAGGCCATGATTGAGAACATGGTCCACAATAGTGGCCCTTATTTCATCTGAAACGTGCCGATGTCCTCTGCCTCTTCTACCTCTTCCTCTGAGTTATTTTAGAGAACAGGTTGATCTAACTCTTCACACATTCCCCTTCATCAGTGAAAGTGAAGATTCACCTGAGAGCAATTCATCAATTCAGGACACATTTACAAAAAAAGTCTAATAGAAATGTATATAAAATATGCTTGACAGATTATGACAACTGGTTCAACCATTTTGCATTTAATGACTTATGCAATGAACTAATGCCTAGATGGTAAGACTATTCAACAGATAATATAATATATTTTGATCAACATGACATAAGTAATTGATAATGTAGGTAACAGCAGACATTTGTACATAATCAATTGCATGAATGTACCAAAGCATTGGCAATTTATTCAAAATAATGAGAAATTGTTTTTATGATGTGCACAAGTGACTAGATGATGTGAAGGTTGAACAAGTCGTTTTGAGAATTTCAATTGTGATCTGAGAAACGTACCAAAGTGACTGAGAACAACTGTAAACAGATATTAGATTGTACTTCTCTTTGTCTTGTACTTGTATGGTTTGTAATTGACAGGTTAATAAAGGTCTTTCTTCATCGCAATGCTTTAGTTGAGACACAACAACAACACACACCTCCCCATCACACACACGCCCGGACACACGCACACACACCACACGCACACAGACACACACACCACACACACCTCCCCCTCACCATATGTGTTTTCTCAGCATATATGGTATCACTCAGGGGGGGAGAATGACATCATCCTCGTTAGTAATCCATGCTGTCCTAATTACTGAGGCTGAAACTCACAAACTGATTGATGATAACTCAGTTAAACAGACTTTTTGTGGCAGACATTTTTTATGGTAGACTATTTTATATCAATATGGAGAAGGGCTGAATCTGCTCAGTATGTTCTGGAATATTAGACAGAAATACATGTATTCAGGAATGTTTAGCTTTCAATAAACAATTGATTAAAAAAAAAGGAATGTTTAGCCTGACTTCCTGCAGCACTCCACACACAGTATCCAGTAGCACAACTATCTACAGTATTCCCATGTTTAACTAAGCCTGCTCGATGGGAGGCTGCCAGTCAGGCAATTATATGCTACTTTCAATCTTGATGCGATTACTTTGGATTAAAACAAGATATTAAAGCCTTAAACACCATTAAACTCAGTTAATTAAACTTTGGAATGTGATTAGGGAACTTTAATCAGAGTTGACAAGCTTTCAGTCAGTCACCCCTTATCAACCCTTGACTGTCTGAACGGTCATCAATGCTATTACAGTACTGTATA
This sequence comes from Thymallus thymallus, assembly GCA_023634145.1. Classification (NCBI taxonomy): domain Eukaryota; kingdom Metazoa; phylum Chordata; class Actinopteri; order Salmoniformes; family Salmonidae; genus Thymallus; species Thymallus thymallus. Next base: position 34,883,625 of record CM042415.1, on the reverse strand, counting down.
CGCCAGATCACCAATGGCAAACTAACAAACACTATTATAACTGTCTGGACTGTCATAAGGGTCATAAATAAATGACTACCATGACAGACCACCAATGGCAAACCCTACAAACACTCTTTGGGTCTTACCAGGGCAGCGTTTTCTGTCAGGTCACATGATCAGTTACAACTCCTGGCTCTAGTCATAACTACAGTAGCTGTTTCTGTCAATAGGTCCAGTACACTAACACCTACCTATAACTACAGTAGATCCACATCTCTGTAAGGAAATTGACAATAAAGCACTGTAATAGACTTTCTCCTGACCCTGGTTCTAACTGGCTCTCAGTAGGTGCTGTACACTGTAACCCCTAGTCATAACTACTGTATAGCTGGCTCTCAGTAGGTGCTGTACACTGTAACCCCTAGTCATAACTACTGTATAGCTGGCTCTCAGTAGGTGCTGTACACTGTAACCCCTAGTCATAACTACTGTATAGCTGGCTCTCAGTAGGTGCTGTACACTGTAACCCCTAGTCATAACTACAGTGTAGCTGGCTCTCAGTAGGTGCTGTACACTGTAACCCCTAGTTATAACTACTGTATAGCTGGCTCTCAGTAGGTGCTGTACACTGTAACCCCTAGTCATAACTACTGTATAGCTGGCTCTCAGTAGGTGCTGTACACTGTAACCCCTAGTCATAACTACTGTATAGCTGGCTCTCAGTAGGTGCTGTACACTGTAACCCCTAGTCATAACTACTGTATAGCTGGCTCTCAGTAGGTGCTGTATACTGTAACCCCTAGTCATAACTACTGTATAGCTGGCTCTCAGTAGGTGCTGTACACTGTAACCCCTAGTCATAACTACTGTATAGCTGGCTCTCAGTAGGTGCTGTACACTGTAACCCCTAGTCATAACTACTGTATAGCTGGCTCTCAGTAGGTGCTGTACACTGTAACCCCTAGTCATAACTACTGTATAGCTGGCTCTCAATAGGTGCTGTACACTGTAACCCCTAGTCATAACTACTGTATAGCTGGCTCTCAGTAGGTGCTGTACACTGTAACCCCTAGTCATAACTACTGTATAGCTGGCTCTCAGTAGGTGCTGTACACTGTAACCCCTAGTCATAACTACTGTATAGCAGGCTCTCAGTAGGTGCAGTACACTGTAACCCCTAGTCTTAACTACTGTATAGCAGGCTCTCAGTAGGTGCTGTATACTGTAACCCCTAGTCATAACTACAGTGTAGCTGGCTCTCAGTAGGTGCTGTATACTGTAACCCCTAGTCATAACTACTGTATAGCTGGCTCTCAGTAGGTGCTGTACACTGTAACCCATAGTCATAACTACTGTATAGCTGGCTCTCAGTAGGTGCTGTATACTGTAACCCCTAGTCATAACTACTGTATAGCTGGCTCTCAGTAGGTGCTGTACACTGTAACCCCTAGTCATAACTACTGTATAGCTGGCTCTCAGTAGGTGCTGTACACTGTAACCCCTAGTCATAACTACAGTGTAGCTGGCTCTCAGTAGGTGCTGTACACTGTAACCCCTAGTCATAACTAGTGTATAGCTGGCTCTCAGTAGGTGCTGTACACTGTAGCCCCTAGTCATAACTACTGTATAGCTGGCTCTCAGTAGGTGCTGTACACTGTAACCCCTAGTCATAACTACTGTATAGCTGGCTCTCAGTAGGTGCTGTACACTGTAACCCCTAGTCATAACTACTGTATAGCTGGCTCTCAGTAGGTGCTGTACACTGTAACCCCTAGTTATAACTACTGTATAGCTGGCTCTCAGTAGGTGCTGTACACTGTAACCCCTAGTCATAACTACTGTATAGCTGGCTCTCAGTAGGTGCTGTACACTGTAACCCCTAGTCATAACTACTGTATAGCTGGCTCTCAGTAGGTGCTGTACACTGTAACCCCTAGTCATAACTACTGTATAGCTGGCTCTCAGTAGGTGCTGTACACTGTAACCCCTAGTCATAACTACTGTATAGCTGGCTCTCAGTAGGTGCTGTATACTGTAACCCCTAGGCATAACTACTGTATAGCTGGCTCTCAGTAGGTGCTGTACACTGTAATCCCTAGTTATAACTACTGTATAGCTGGCTCTCAGTAGGTGCTGTACACTGTAACCCCTAGTCATAACTACTGTATAGCTGGCTCTCAGTAGGTGCTGTACACTGTAACCCCTAGTCATAACTACTGTATAGCTGGCTCTCAGTAGGTGCTGTATACTGTAACCCCTAGTCATAACTACTGTATAGCAGGCTCTCAGTAGGTGCTGTACACTGTAACCCCTAGTCATAACTACTGTATAGCTGGCTCTCAGTAGGTGCTGTACACTGTAACCCCTAGTCATAACTACTGTATAGCTGGCTCTCAATAGGTGCTGTACACTGTAACCCCTAGTCATAACTACTGTATAGCTGGCTCTCAGTAGGTGCTGTACACTGTAACCCCTAGTCATAACTACTGTATAGCTGGCTCTCAATAGGTGCTGTACACTGTAACCCCTAGTCATAACTACTGTATAGCTGGCTCTCAGTAGGTGCTGTACACTGTAACCCCTAGTCATAACTACTGTATAGCTGGCTCTCAGTAGGTGCTGTATACTGTAACCCCTAGTCATAACTACTGTATAGCTGGCTCTCAGTAGGTGCTGTATACTGTAACCCCTAGTCATAACTACTGTATAGCTGGCTCTCAGTAGGTGCTGTACACTGTAACCCCTAGTCATAACTACTGTATAGCTGGCTCTCAGTAGGTGCTGTATACTGTAACCCCTAGTAACAGTAGTAACAAACTAGTTCTAACTAGATACAGTACTGTGCAATAATGCTCACCTTCCCCGACCATAGACACTCCGATGGACATGCCCATGAACTTGCTCCGGGTCCAGACGTGGGTGTTGACACACATGTTCCTCTCTTCACACTCGCAGTAGAACCCAGTGACAGGTGGGTGGTGGGATACCTGCTCCGCCACGAACCTTACCCGGTAACAGTCCTCTGTCTGAGCCTCCCTGCCCTCCTTCCCTGCCCGGGGGGAGTCTCTAGAGGAAGAGGCGGGGTTAGGGGAAGGGCCACTAGAGGAAGAGGCGGGGTTTGGGGAAGAGGCTCTAGAGGAAGAGGCAGGGTTAGGGGAAGGGCCTCTAGAGGAAAAGGCAGGGTTAAGGGAAGGGCCTCTAGAGGAAGAGGAGGGGTTAGGGGAAGAGGCTCTAGAGGAAGAGGAGGGGTTAGGGGAAGAGGCTTTAGAGGAAGAGGCAGGGTTAGGGGAAGAGGCTCTAGAGGAAGAGGCGGGGTTAGGGGAAGAGGCTCTAGAGGAAGAGGCGGGTTTAAGGGCAGGGTTTGAAATGGGTGTAGTGTTAGGGGCGGGGCTCATGGTCTTAAGTGGGTGGACTCTTTCTCGGGGGACGTCCCAGGAACACCTGAAACTTTCTCCCAGGATGGGGTTGTAGGGTTTCTTGGGCACGGCACCCTTGCGTCCCTCGTGGAAGGCGGTTAGGTAGTATTCGACGAATCGGACGATGCGCTCCTCTGGGGTGGTTCCCGTGGTGATAGCCAGGAACATGTCTGGGTGAGCCATGAAGTTAGCGTACATCTCCAGGAGGGAACGCTTCTCCAGGATAAAGGTAGGGAGTACCACCTGTGGGAGGGAGAAGGAGAGGGAGAAAGAGGAGAGAGAGAGAGAGAGAGAGAGAGAGAGAGACAGAGAGAGAGAGACTCAGACTCAGTGAGCATAGCCTTGCTATTGAGAAAGGCCGCCGTAGGCAGACCTGGCTCTCAAGAGAAGACCGGCTATGTGCACACTGCCAACAAAATGAGGTGGAAACTGAGCTGCACTTCCTAACCTCCTGCCAAATGTATGACCATATTAGAGACACATATTTCCCTTAGATTACACAGATCCACAAAGAATTTAAAAAAAAAAAACAGTTTTGATCAACTCCCATATCTACTGGGTGAAATACCACAGTGTATTATTTATTTCACTTTTGTTTATTAACTATTTCACTTGCTTTGGCAATGTTAACCTGGAGAAATGGAAAATAAATGACATTTAGTCTCCGTCCATTCCTGTGGAGAGTCAATATATTAATCAAAGACTGATCTGTGTTGATCTTTACTTATCAAATAGGCTCAGTCTGATTTATTTACAGTACTTAAAATAAAAGTAATAAGCTTTCAAACACACACAACACACACACACACACACACACACACACACACACACACACACACACACACACACACACACACACATTGTACACACACACACACACACACACACACGCTATGCTACCCCCTGCTACTAATAGGTGGATATAGTCCCTGTCATGCTATCATGCTAGGAGAGGGCTGTCTGGTGTCTATTAATAACCCAGTACATTTTGATGTCTGAGTGATGACGTACATGCTGGTCCCCTGTGGATCCATGATAAGACCTCTATAACAGCATCTCCCCATCACACAGGGATATCAGAGATGTGTCCCAAACGGCACCCTATACCCTAGTACACTACTTTTTACCAGAGCCTTAAAGGATGCCATTTGGGACCCAGGCCTCTCTCCCCACCATCAGACACATCAGTCTATGCCAAACATCATTATCCTCAACCCCACCCTCCATTGTCTGGAACATTATAGACAGCCAGCCAGAGAGAGACAAAACACCAGGATCCATCTCTACTGAGAATAGCTGTTATTACACCAGATAACACCTGGATCCATCTCTACTGAGAATAACTGTTATTACACCAGATAACACCTGGATCCATCTCTACTGAGAATAGCTGTTATTACACCAGATAACACCTGGATCCATCTCTACTGAGAATAACTGTTATTACACCAGATAACACCTGGATCCATCTCTACTGAGAATAGCTGTTATTACACCAGATAACACCTGGATCCATCTCTACTGAGAACAGCTGTTATTACACCAGATAACACCTGGATCCATCTCTACTGAGAATAGCTGTTATTACACCAGATAACACCTGGATCCATCTCTACTGAGAATAACTGTTATTACACCAGATAACACCTGGATCCATCTCTACTGAGAATAGCTGTTATTACACCAGATAACACCTGGATCCATCTCTACTGAGAATAACTGTTATTACACCAGATAACACCTGGATCCATCTCTACTGAGAATAGCTGTTATTACACCAGATAACACCTGGATCCATCTCTACTGAGAACAGCTGTTATTACACCAGATAACACCTGGATCCATCTCTACTGAGAATAGCTGTTATTACACCAGATAACACCTGGATCCATCTCTACTGAGAACAGCTGTTATTACACCAGATAACACCTGGATCCATCTCTACTGAGAATAGCTGTTATTACACCAGATAACACCTGGATCCATCTCTACTGAGAATAGCTGTTATTACACCAGATAACACCTGGATCCATCTCTACTGAGAATAGCTGTTATTACACCAGATAACACCTGGATCCATCTCTACTGAGAATAGCTGTTATTACACCAGATAACACCTGGATCCATCTCTACTGAGAACAGCTGTTATTACACCAGATAACACCTGGATCCATCTCTACTGAGAACAGCTGTTATTACACCAGATAACACCTGGATCCATCTCTACTGAGAATAGCTGTTATTACACCAGATAACACCTGGATCCATCTCTACTGAGAATAACTGTTATTACACCAGATAACACCTGGATCCATCTCTACTGAGAACAGCTGTTATTACACCAGATAACACCTGGATCCATCTCTACTGAGAACAGCTGTTATTACACCAGATAACACCTGGATCCATCTCTACTGAGAATAGCTGTTATTACACCAGATAACACCTGGATCCATCTCTACTGAGAATAGCTGTTATTACACCAGATAACACCTGGATCCATCTCTACTGAGAATAGCTGTTATTACACCAGATAACACCTGGATCCATCTCTACTGAGAATAGCTGTTATTACACCAGGTGTTATCTGGTGTAATAACACCAGGTGTTATCTGGTGTTATTACACCAGATAACACCTGGATCCATCTCTACTGAGAATAGCTGTTATTACACCAGATAATACCTGGATCCATCTCTACTGAGGATAGCTGTTATTACACCAGATAATACCTGGATCCATCTCTACTGAGAATAGCTGTTATTACACCAGAAAACACCAGGACCATCTCTACTGAGAATAGCTGTTATTAGATAGATAGATAGATAGATAGATAGATAGATAGATAGATAGATAGATAGATAGATAGATAGATAGGTACTTTATTGATCCCCCGGGGGGGAAATTTCATTATCAAGCAGCTACAACAAAAACACAGGGCAGGTGCAAAATGCCACAACGAAAGTACACAAAAGACAGATACACGGTACATGATACATAGAGCGGCAGTATGAAAAAGTATAGAAATACAGGATATCTGGAGTGCAAAAAAAAGCTATAAAAGGACATTGCATAGTATGAGTGGTTGGCTGAATATGTACACTATACATTGGTGGATGTTGGATGGTTAACTATACTATACAGGTTGATGGCAGAGAAATACTTCAGTAGCTAATGCGTATGATATGAGCGAGGGTAATAATAGTTTACTTAATAGACAGACTGGGTAAATGAACAGGTAAGTGAAAATTTTGCATGATAACACCTGGATCCATCTCTGTGTAGTTTACAACAGTTAACACAGTAATTTACACCAGTTAACACAGTAGTTTATACACCAGTTAACAGAGTTGTTTATACACCAGTTAACACAGTATTCTACACACCAGTTAACACAGTAGTTTATACACCAGTTAACACAGTAGTTTACACACCAGTTAACACAGTATTTGACACACCAGTTAACACAGTATTTTTACACCAATTAACACAGTAGTTTACACCATTAAACACAGTAGTTTACACATGTTAACAGCCGTTTACACACCATTTAACACAGTCGTTTACACAACAGTTAACCCAGTAGTTTACAACAGTTAACACAGTATTCTACACACCAGTTAATACAGTAGTTTAGACACCAGTTAACACAGTAGTTTACACACCAGTTAACACAGTTGTTTACACACCAGTTAACACAGTTGTTTACACACCAGTTAACACAGTAGTTTACACAACAGTTAACACAATAGTTTACACACCAGTTAACACAGTATTCTACACACCAGATAACACAGTATTCTACACACCAGATAACTCAGTAGTTTACACACCAGTTAACCTAATATTCTACACAACAGTTAACACAGTAGTTTAGACACCAGTTAAAACAGTAGTTTACAACTTTTAACACAGTATTCTACACACCAGTTAACACAGTAGATTATACAATAGTTAACATAGTAGTTTACACACCAGTTAACACAGTAGTTTACACACCAGTTAACACAGTATTCTACACACCAGTTAACACAGTAGTTTACACCAGTTAACACAGTATTCTACACACCAGTTAACACAGTATTCTACACACCAGTTAACACAGTAGTTTACACCAGTTAACACAGTATTCTACACACCAGATAACACAGTATTCTACACACCAGATAACACAGTATTCTACACACCAGTTAACATAATACAGTATGAGGGGTATAACTAAAAGCTACATGATGTGTTTATTCTGTTTGGTAAGCAGAGAAAGAGAAAGTAGTCTGCTGTATTCTAATATGGTTTGTGAACTATGCCTGAGGTGAACTGTAGCCTACTGTGAAGCATGGATAAACCTTACCAAAATGACCTCACCATTAGTCGTACAATGTCAATGGGGAGCCAATGGGAGGAGACTACTTACCTAACCTTAGTTGAATGCACTGACTGTAAGTGGCTCTGGATAAGAGTGTCTGCTAAATGACTAGAATTAAAAAAGATTAATGTAAAATGCAAGGTCTTCACCATTAAGAAAGGATTATATCAGCATTATATCAGCATTATACAAATCTATTTCAAAAGAGTATAACTTTCAGATATAACATCTGACCCAATGTCATCTAGGATTTCCATCAAAATAGAATTAAAGGAGTTACCAAACTAACTGCTTATCAGATTACATAAAGTACTATTAGTTACGCAATAGAACTGTACTCCATTTGAGGAGAGAAAGTGACAGAACTTCTCTGAATGGGAGGTGGGATTGAGGGTGGGGCTGGGGGAGGGAGGGGATGGGTGAGGGAGGGACTGACTGAGGTACTGAGGGAGTGACTGAGGGAGTGACTGAGGGAGACACTGACTAACTGAGGGACTGACTGACTGACTGACTGAGGGAGTGACTGAGGGACTGACTGAGGTACTGACTGAAGGACTGACTGAGGGACTGACTGAGGGACTTACTGACTGACTAAGGGACTGACTAACTGACTCACTGAGGGAGTGACTGAGGGACTGACTGAGGTACTGACTGAAGGACTGACTGAGGGACTGACTGAGGGACTTACTGACTGACTAAGGGACTGACTAACTGACTCACTGAGGGAGTGACTGAGGGAGTGACTGAGGGACTGACTGAGGGACTGACTGAGGGACTGACTGAGGGACTGACTAACTGACTGAGGGACTGACTGAGGGACTGACTGAGGGACTGACTGAGGGACTGACTGAGGGACTGACTGAGGGACTGACTAACTGACTGACTGAGGGACTGACTGAGGGACTGACTGAGGGACTGACTGACTGACTGACTGACTGACTGACTGACTGACTGACTGACTGACTGACTGACTGACTGACTGACTGACTGAGGGAGTGACTGAGGACCTGACTGAGGGACTGACTGAGTGTTAGACTGTTGGTTAACAGGGGTCCAGGTGATAAGGTGAATGAACTAGCTAGCTAGTGATAAAGCTATAATCACTCAGTGGTCCAAGCATTTACCACACCAGATTATGACCTGCATTATGTAATATAATCCCATTACTGTTCAGTCTAACATCACACACAGTGTTCATCGATCCACATGAGCAGAGCAGAGCAGCTGTTCCACAGACAATCATGAGTTCAGTCAGTCGCTGTCACTGCACTCACCTAAGCACTCATCTGGCTGCCCATTATAGACAATCAACAGGATGACAGAACAGAGAGACTGCACCTCGAACTTCAGGCTGATAAACAGTTTTTACGATTTATTCACTGTTATATCTTAAGGTGGTTGTTGACATAAGCATTTATGAAATTGGACCATATGATCACAGGGATATAAGTTTACCGATAGGCAGGAAGACACAAGCTTGCCCACAGTACAGAGAATAAACAGTTTGATATTCTTTAGAATAATATGTTATTTCTTCTGTACTGTAGACTGTGTTAGCTCAAGGTGGGAGAGGAGAGGAGAGGAGAGGAGAGGAGAGGGGGAGGAGTAGGGGAGGAGAGGAGAGGAGAGCAGAGCAGAGGAGAGCAGAGGAGAGCAGAGGAGAGGAGAGGAGAGGAGAGGAGAGGAGAGGAGAGGAGAGGAGAGGAGAGGAGAGGAGAGGAGAGGAGAGGAGAGGAGAGGAGAGGAGAGGAGAGGGGGAGGAGTAGGGGAGGAGTAGGGGAGGAGAGGAGAGGGGATGAGTAGGGGAGGAGAGGAGAGGAGACGGGAGGAGTAGGGGAGGAGTAGGGGAGGAGAGGAGAGGAGACAGGAGGAGTAGGGGAGGAGAGGAGAGGAGACAGGAGGAGTAGGGGAGGAGTAGGGGAGGAGACGGGAGGAGTAGAGGAGGAGTAGGGGAGGAGTAGGGGTGGAGTAGGGGAGGAGTAGGGGAGGAGTAGGGGAGGAGTAGGGGAGGAGTAGAGGAGGAGTAGGGGTGGAGTAGGGGAGGAGTAGGGGAGGAGTAGGGGTGGAGTAGGGGAGGAGAGGAGAGGAGAGGAGTAGGGGAGGAGTAGAGGAGGAGTAGGGGAGGAGTAGGGGAGGAGTAGGGGAGGAGAGGAGAGGGGATGAGTAGGGGAGGAGAGGAGAGGAGACGGGAGGAGTAGGGGAGGAGTAGGGGAGGAGTAGGGGAGGAGAGGGGAGGAGTAGGGGAGGAGTAGGGGACAGAGTGTTGAGTATAGGAGAGGGACTGGACAGATGGCTTGGGAATGAACTAGCAACTAAATAATGAATACATCTCTCTCTTTTTAAAAGTACAGTGTGCTAGTTAGGTATGTTTATTTGTGTCAGCACCTGGTGCTCTCTGCCATCTGTGACTGAGTGAAGAGATCAGGGAGCTGTTTCACTATCTGGGGGGAGTTGGTGTTGTTGGTTCACTGTTAGAACACTGACCACTGACTAAAGTTGTTGATTTGCGATGATGACACAAACATTATATTGAGCAGAACGTTCATACAAGCCTTAATATCCTATTATAATCCAAAAGTAGTGTGAAATACAATCATAAATCTTTCGTTGCTGACGTTCTATAAGAACTCCCCCTTGTTCTACCACCAACTTGCGCACTTAGCCATCGTGCGGCAATGTTTGTGAACAGATTCTTATTGGTCAGGAATAGTTCTTACCCGTGTGAGGTCCATGCCCAGTTTGAGCTGTGAAAGCAGGTGAAGGATAATGTTCCTTTGGTCCTCCCTGACTCCCAGGTCCTCCTCCTCATTGTCCTCTGTGTCTGTTGTCTCTTCACTCGGATCTATAGACTCTGTGGTGGGGTGTGCCTGCTGGGGCTGGGACAACATAACAAAGGGTTAGAGGACATAGTTACAGTACTGGGGTCTATAGACTCTGGGGTGGTTAGAGGACATAGTTACAGTACTGGGGTCTATAGACTCTGGGGTGGTTAGAGGACATAGTTACAGTACTGGGGTCTATAGACTCTGGGGTGGTTAGAGGACATAGTTACAGTACTGGGGTCTATAGACTCTGGGGTGGTTAGAGGACATAGTTACAGTACTGGGGTCTATAGACTCTGGGGTGGTTAGAGGACATAGTTACAGTACTGGGGTCTATAGACTCTGGGGTGGTTAGAGGACATAGTTACAGTACTGGGGTCTATAGACTCTGGGGTGGTTAGAGGACATAGTTACAGTACTGGGGTCTATAGACTCTGGGGTGGTTAGAGGACATAGTTACAGTACTGGGGTCTATAGACTCTGGGGTGGTTAGAGGACAGAGTTACAGTACTGGGGTCTATAGACTCTGGGGTGGTTAGAGGACATAGTTACAGTACTGGGGTCTATAGACTCTGGGGTGGTTAGAGGACATAGTTACAGTACTGGGGTCTATAGACTCTGGGGTGGTTAGAGGACATAGTTACAGTACTGGGGTCTATAGACTCTGGGGTGGTTAGAGGACATAGTTACAGTACTGGGGTCTATAGACTCTGGGGTGGTTAGAGGACAGAGTTACAGTACTGGGGTCTATAGACTCTGGGGTGGTTAGAGGACATAGTTACAGTACTGGGGTCTATAGACTCTGGGGTGGTTAGAGGACATAGTTACAGTACTGGGGTCTATAGACTCTGGGGTGGTTAGAGGACAGAGTTACAGTACTGGGGTCTATAGACTCTGGGGTGGTTAGAGGACATAGTTACAGTACTGGGGTCTATAGACTCTGGGGTGGTTAGAGGACATAGTTACAGTACTGGGGTCTATAGACTCTGGGGTGGTTAGAGGACATAGTTACAGTACTGGGGTCTATAGACTCTGGGGTGGTTAGAGGACATAGTTACAGTACTGGGGTCTATAGACTCTGGGGTGGTTAGAGGACATAGTTACAGTACTGGGGTCTATAGACTCTGGGGTGGTTAGAGGACATAGTTACAGTACTGGGGTCTATAGACTCTGGGGTGGTTAGAGGACATAGTTACAGTACTGGGGTCTATAGACTCTGGGGTGGTTAGAGGACATAGTTACAGTACTGGGGTCTATAGACTCTGGGGTGGTTAGAGGACATAGTTACAGTACTGGGGTCTATAGACTCTGGGGTGGTTAGAGGACATAGTTACATTACTGGGGTCTATAGACTCTGGGGTGGTTAGAGGACATAGTTACAGTACTGGGGTCTATAGACTCTGGGGTGGTTAGAGGACAGAGTTACAGTACTGGGGTCTATAGACTCTGGGGTGGTTAGAGGACATAGTTACAGTACTGGGGTCTATAGACTCTGGGGTGGTTAGAGGACATAGTTACAGTACTGGGGTCTATAGACTCTGGGGTGGTTAGAGGACATAGTTACAGTACTGGGGTCTATAGACTCTGGGGTGGTTAGAGGACATAGTTACAGTACTGGGGTCTATAGACTCTGGGGTGGTTAGAGGACATAGTTACAGTACTGGGGTCTATAGACTCTGGGGTGGTTAGAGGACATAGTTACACAACACACCATCATACAGCTACAGTAGGCTTTTCTGATAACACACATACAACACAACATACACACACACACACACACACACACACACAAAACACACCCGCGCGCCAAAGATGTAGGTTGCTCTGCAATATTTTGAGAACGGCTGTAATGCGTGGGTAACTACACCCACAGGGTTACTAGTGTGGCGACTTGTTATTTAAAGCTTGTTCGGAAAACATTCCTGAAAGCTTTGCCCCCTCCCTTCCCCTGCCTCCCCCTTCAACCTCGTCTCCTCTCCACCTCCCCCAGCCTCCCCCTTCATGCTCGTCTCCCCTCCACCTCCCCCAGCCTCCCCCTTCATAATCGTCTCCCCTCCACCTCCCCCTGACTCCCTCTTTCTTCAACGAGAGCTCATTTTAGACTGCAATGTTGTTCCTAATGCATAATATAAGGAAGTAGCGTGGAAGTATGAGGCCCAAAGCATTCTTGGATCTGAAAAAGCCTTGCTCTCTCTCCCTCTCTTTCTACATCTCTCTCTCACACTCTCACTCCCTCTCTTTCCATATATCTCTCTCACACTCTCACTCCATCTCTCCCAGAAGAAGGTAGACAGGGGAGTGTGTGTTGCAGGGAACTGCCAGCTAACCAGTGAGGCGAAGTGAAAGCCATGCATTCTCTCTCTCTCTCTCTCTCTCTCTCTCTCTCTCTCTCTCTCTCTCTCTCTCTCTCTCTCTCTCTCTCTCTTGCTCTCTCTCTCTCTCTCTCTCTCTCTCTCTCTCTCTCTCTCTCTCTCTCTCTCTCTCTCTCTGTGTCCCCCTCACTCACTCTCTCTCTCTCTGTCTCTCTCAATAGTTAAAGTATAAAAGGGAAAATAAATAAACATAAATATGGGTTTTATTTACATGGTGTTTGTTCTTCTCTGGTTGCCCTTTTCTTGTGACAGCAGGTCACACATCTTACTGCTGCGATGACCCAGTAGATATGGGAGTCAGTCACAGTGGTCAGGTATTCTGCCACTGTGTACTCTCTGTTTAGGGCCAAATAGCATTCTAGTTTGCTCTGTTTTTTTGTTAGTTCCTTTCAATGTGTCAAGTAATTATCTTTTAGTTTTCTCATGATTTGGTTGGGTCTAATTGTGTTGCTGTCCTGGGGCTCTGTGGGGTCTGTTTGTGTTTGTGAACAAAGCCCCAGGACCAGCTTGCTTAGTGGACTCTTTGATGGCTTTGTTATGGAAGGTTTGGGCATTGCTTCCTTTTAGGTGGTTGTAGAATTGAACGGCTCTTTTTTGGATTTTGATAATTAGCGGGTATCGGCCTAATTCTGCTCTGCGTGCATTATTTGGTGTTTTTCGTTTTACACAGAGGATTTTTTGGCAGAATTCTGCATGCAGAGTCTCAATTTGGTGTTTGTCCCATTTTGTGAATTATTGGCCTCACAACCATAAAGGGCAATGGGTTCTATAACTGATTCAAGTATTTTTAGCCAGATCCTAACTGGTATGTTGAATTTTATGTTCCTTTTGATGGCATAGAAGGCCCTTCTTGCCTTGTCTCTCAGGAACGTTCACAGCTTTGTGGAATTTACCTGTGGCGCTGATGTTTAGGCCGAGGTATGTATAGTTTATTGTGTGCTCTAGGGCAACGGTGTCTAGATGGAATTTGTATTTGTGGTCCTGGCACCTGGACCTTTTTTGGAACACCATTATTTTTGTCTTACTGAGATTTACTGTCAGGGCCCAGGTCTGTCAGAATGTGTGCAGAAGATCTAGGTGCTGCTGTAGGCCCTCTTTGGTTGGGGACAGAAGCAACAGATCATCAGCAAACAGTAGACATTTGACTTCAGATTCTAGTAGGGTGAGGACGGGTGCTGCCGACTGTTCTAGTGCCCTCGCCAATTCATTGATATACAGTGGCTAGAACAAGTATTTGATACACTGCCGATTTTGCAGGTTTTCCTACTTACAAAGCATGTAGAGGTCTGTAAATCCAGAAAATCACATTGTATAATTTTTAAATAATTAATTTGCATTTTATTGCATGACATAAGTATTTGATCACCTACCAACCAGTAAGGCTGGTAGGCTCTCACAGACCTGTTAGTTTTTCTTTAAGAAGCCCTCCTGTTCTCCACTCATTACCTGTATTAACTGCACCTGTTTGAACTCGTTAGCTGAATAAAAGACACCTGTCCACACACTCAATCAAACAGACTCCAACCTCTCCACAATGGCCAAGACCAGAGAGCTGTGTAAGGACATCAGGGATAAAATTGTAGACCTGCACAAGGCTGGGATGGGCTACAGGACAATAGGCAAGCAGCTTGGTGAGAAGGCAACAACTGTTGGCGCAATTATTAGAAAATGGAAGAAGTTCAAGATGACGGTCAATCTCCCTCGGTCTGGGGCACCATGCAAGATCTCACCTCGTGGGGCATCAATGATAATGAGGAAGGTGAGGGATCAGCCCAGAATTACACGGCAGGACCTGGTCAATGACCTGAAGAGAGCTGGGACCACAGTCTCAAAGAAAACCATTAGTAACACACTACGCCGCCATGGATTAAAATCGAGCAGCGCACGCAAGGTCCCCGTGCTCAAGCCAGCGCATGTCCAGGCCCGTCTGAAGTTTGCCAATGACCATCTGGATGATCCAGAGGAGGAATGGGAGAAGGTCATGTGGTCTGATGAGACAAAAATAGAGCTTTTTGGTCTAAACTCCACTCGCCGTGTTTGGAGGAAGAAGAAGGATGAGTACAACCCCAAGAACACCATCCCAACCGTGAAGCATGGAGGTGGAAACATCATTCTTTGGGGATGCTTTTCTGCAAAGGGGACAGGACGACTGCACCGTATTGAGGGGAGGATGGATGGGTCCATGTATCGTGAGATCTTGGCCAACAACCTCCTACCCTCAGTAAGAGCATTGAAGATGGGTCGTGGCTGGGTCTTCCAGCATGACAACGACCCGAAACACACAGCCAGGGCGACTAAGGAGTGGCTCCGTAAGAAGCATCTCAAGGTCCTGGAGTGGCCTAGCCAGTCTCCAGACCTGAACCCAATAGAACATCTTTGGAGGGAGCTGAAAGTCTGTATTGCCCAGCGACAGCCCCGAAACCTGAAGGATCTGGAGAAGGTCTGTATGGAGGAGTGGGCCAATATCCCTGCTGCAGTGTGTGCAAACCTGGTCAAGAACTACAGGAAACGTATGTTCTCTGTAATTGCAAACAAAGGTTTCTGTACCAAATATTAAGTTCTGCTTTTCTGATGTATCAAATACTTATGTCATGCAATAAAATGCAAATTAATTACTTAAAAATCATACAATGTGATTTTCTGGATTTTTGTTTTAGATTCCGTCACTCACAGTTGAGTGACGGAATCTACATGCTTTGTAAGTGGGAAAACCTGCAAAATCGGCAGTGTATCAAATACTTGTTCTCCCCACTGTTGAAAAGGGTGGGAAAAAATGTGTGTGTTTTTTGCCAATTTTAACGGCACACTTGTTGTTTGGATTTGGGGGGGGGGGGGTAAAAATATAATTATCTCTCTCTCTCTCTCTCTCTCTCTCTCTCTCTCTCTTTCTCTCTCTCTATCTCTCTCTCTCTCACGCACTCTCTCTATCTCTCTCTCTCTCTCTCTCTCTCTTTCTCTCCATCTCTCTCTCTCTCTCTTTCTCTTTCTCTCTCTCTCTTTCTCTCTCTCTCACTCTCTCTCTCTTCCTTTCTTTGCCAAGTCCTCAAAAGAGAGAAGGTGATTATGTGCAGGTTGTCGGAAAAAACATATGCTATTTTTTTATATTGATTAGTGATTGTCAAGGATGCACAGAAAGTTCAGATTATTTGTTTGCTATATGTGATCTATAGGCTAAGAAAATATTAATACGCTGTTTATTGATTGTGGGGTTTGAATAGTGTGAGAAGACAATACATTTGCTGAGAGTCATACCATAGGGTACAAAGTCTACTCTAGCTCTTAAAGGGCCAGTAGCCTACATTGGGTAAAAAAATTAAATAATAACTACAGCATTCCAACAAAGGTGTTAAACAGATAAATAGATTTGAGATTTGAGATTCTTCAAAGTAGCCACCCTTTGCCTTGATGACAGCTTTGCACACACTTTGCGTTCTCTCAACCAGCTTCATGAGGTAGTCAAGTTTATTCAAGTGCTATGATGAAACTAGCTCTCATGAGGACCGCCACAGGAAAGGAAGACCCAGAGTTACCTCTGCTGCAGAGGATAAGTTCATTAGAGTTACCAGCCTCAGATTGCAGCCCAAATAAATGCTTCACAGAGTTCAAGTAACAGACACATCTCAACATCAACTGTTCACTGCAGGTATCAGGCCTTCATGGTCGAATTGCTGCAAAGAAACCACTACTAAAGGACACCAATAAGAAGAAGAGACTTGCTTGGGCCAAGAAATACGAGCAATGGACATTAGACCGGAGGAAATGTCCTTTGGTCTGGAGTCCAAATATGAGATTATTGTTTCCAACTGCCTTGTCTTTTTGAGACGCGGAGAAGTGAACGGATGATCTCTGCATGTGTAGCTTCCACCG
This sequence comes from Thymallus thymallus, assembly GCA_023634145.1. Lineage (NCBI taxonomy): Eukaryota > Metazoa > Chordata > Actinopteri > Salmoniformes > Salmonidae > Thymallus > Thymallus thymallus. The sequence goes on along the minus strand of CM042415.1, from coordinate 34,866,801 downwards.
TGAAGCATGGAGGAGGAGGTGTGATGGTGTCGGGTTGCTTTGCTGGTGACACTTTAAGTGATTTATTTAGAATTCAAGGCACACTTAATCAGCAAGGCTACCACAGCATTCTGCAGCGATATGCCATCCCATCTGGTTTGCGCTAAGTGGGACTATCATTAGTTTTTCAACAGGAGAATGATTCAAAACCCACCTCCAGGCTGTGCAAGGGCTATTTGACCAAGGAGAGGGATGGAGTGCTGCATCAGATGATCTGGCCTCCACAATCACGGATCTCAACCCAATTGAGATGGTTTGGAATGAGTTGGACCGCAGAGTGTAGGAAAAGCAGCCAACAAGTGCTCAGCATGTGTGGGAACTCCTGCAAGACTATTGGAAAATCATTCCTCAAGAAGCTAGTTGAGAGTATGCAAAGATGTCATCAAGGCAAAGGGTGGCTACTTTGAAACTATATTTTGATTTGTTTAACACTTTTTTGGTTACTACATGATTCCATATGTGTTATGTGATAGTTTTGATGTCTTCACTTTTATTCTAAAATGTAGAAAATAGTACAAATAAAGAAAAACCCTGGAATGAGTAGGTGTGTCCAAACTTTTGACTGGTTCTGTAAATAGTATATTCTGATTACAATTATTATGTCTCATCTTTTAACTAAATGCAATCTATCAGCTTCCAAAATGTAAGTAGGTATATCTAGTTGTCTAATAACACATTCTGATGGAATGGCTTGTCCTGCAACTTTGTAAAAACCCAGAGAAGGTCTTGGTTCCTTTCTATACATAGCAATGTGAATGCAAAGAGAACTCAGACCACATAATAGTTGAGGTGAACTGGCAAAAGAGTTGAGTCCTCATTCAAAGGCAAGTGAAGTGTGAGTACAATGAGAACTGAGATCTTTTGCTTTTTTTTACCCCAGAGTTCACTTTAAAGAGGACTGAGATTGGTTATTTTAAAGGGGACTATATGTGAAAACACCCTGAAAGTTCGGATCTGGCCAAGTTAAACTGATGGGGGAGTCACACCTGTAAACAAAGCTTTGTCTGACACAATCAATGCAGGGTCAATACAGGGTCAGTACAGTGACCCACAACACAAGCCTAGTGGAACCAAAATCCCCACCTTATCTCAGCTCGTTGGTCACCATAGCAACACCCACCCTAGCATGCGCTCCAGCAGGTATATTTCACTGGTCATCCCCAAAGCCAACACATGCTTTGTTATTTTTGCTCATTTGCACCCCAGTATCTCTATTTGCACATCATGATTTGTACATCTATCATTCCAGTGTTAATGCTAAATTGTAATTATTTCGCTACTATGGCTTATTTATTGCCTTACCTTCCTAATCTTACTACATTTGCACTCTGTATATAGATTTTCTATTGTGTTATTGACTGTATGTTTGTTTATTTCCCATGTGTAACTCTGTGTTGCTGTTTTTGTCACACTGCTTTGCTTTGTCTTGGCCAGGTCGCAGTTGTAAATGAGAACTTGTTCTTAACTGGCCTACCTGGTTAAATAAAGGTGAAATAGATCAAATAAAATCCAGAGTGAGAGCGAGAGCGAGAGAGAGGCCTCTGTAGGTATGTCACATGACTGACTCCATCTCTCTATAGAGACCTTACAGTAGGTCTCTATAGAGCAACCTTACAGTAGGTCTCTATAGAACAACCTTACAGTAGGTCTCTATATAAGAACCTTACAGTAGGTCTCTATAGAACAACCTTACAGTAGGTCTTTATAGAACAACCTTACAGTAGGTCTCTATAGAACAACCTTACAGTAGGTCTCTATAGAACAACCTTACAGTAGGTCTCTATATAACAACCTTACAGTAGGTCTCTATATAACAACCTTACAGTAGGTCTCTATAGAACAACCTTACAGTAAGTCTCTATATAACAACCTTACAGTAGGTCTCTATAGAACAACCTTACAGTAGGTATCTATAGAACAACCTTAAAGTAGGTCTCTATAGAACAACCTTACAGTAGGTATCTATAGAACAACCTTACAGTAGGTCTCTATAGAACAACCTTACAGTAGGTCTCTATAGAACAACCTTACAGTAGGTCTCTATAGAACAACCTTACAGTAGGTCTCTATAGAACAACCTTACAGTAGGTCTCTATAGAACAACCTTACAGTAGGTCTCTATAGAACAACCTTACAGTAGGTCTCTATAGAACAACCTTACAGTAGGTCTCTATAGAACAACCTTACAGTAGGTCTCTATAGAACAACCTTACAGTAGGTATCTATAGAACAACCTTACAGTAGGTCTCTATAGAACAACCTTACAGTAGGTCTCTATAGAACAACCTTACAGTAGGTCTCTATAGAACAACCTTACAGTAGGTATCTATAGAACAACCTTACAGTAGGTCTCTATAGAACAACCTTACAGTAGGTCTCTATAGAACAACCTTACAGTAGGTCTCTATATAACAACCTTACAGTAGGTCTCTATAGAACAACCTTACAGTAGGTCTCTATAGAACAACCTTACAGTAGGTCTCTATAGAACAACCTTACAGTAGGTCTCTATAGAACAACCTTACAGTAGGTCTCTATAGAACAACCTTACAGTAGGTATCTTTAGAACAACCTTACAGTAGGTATCTATAGAACAACCTTACAGTAGGTCTCTATAGAACAACCTTACAGTAGGTCTCTATAGAACAACCCTACAGTTGGTCTCTATAGAACAACCTTACAGTAGGTCTCTATAGAACAACCTTACAGTAGGTCTCTATAGAACAACCTTACAGTAGGTCTCTATAGAACAACCTTACAGTAGGTCTCTATATAACAACCTTACAGTAGGTATCTATAGAACAACCTTACAGTAGGTCTCTACACCCTGGTCAAAAGTTTGGAATATTACTCATTCAAGGGTTTTTCTTTATTTGCACTATTCTTTACATTGCAGAATAATAGTGAAGACATCAAAACTATGACATAACATATATGGAATCATGTAGTAACCAAAAAAGTGTTAAACAAATAAACATATCATTTATATTTGAGATTCTTCAAAGTAGCCACCCTTTGCCTTGATGACAGCTTTGCACAGTCTTTGCATTCTCTCAACCAGCTTCACCTGGAATGCATTTCCATCAGTCTTGAAGGAGTTCCCACATATGCTGAGCACTTGTTGGCTGCTTTTCCTTCACTGCGGTCCGACTCATCCCAAATCATGTAAATTTGGTTGAGGTTGGAAATTTAGTAGTGGTTTCTTTGCAGCAGTTCTACCATGAAGGCCTGATTCACAGTCTCTACTGAACAGTAGATGTTGAGATGTGTCTGTTACTTGAACTCTGTGAAGCATTTATTTGGGCTGCAATCTGAGGCTGGTAACTCTGATGAACGTATCCTCTGCAGCAGAGGTATTTCTGGGTCTTCCATTCCTGTGGCGGTCCTCATGAAGCTGGTTGAGAGAATGCCATGAGTGTGCAAAGCTGTCATCAAGGCAAAGGGGGGCTACTTTGAAGAATCTCAAATATACATTTGTTTAACACTTTTTTGGTTACTACATGATTCCATATGTGTTATGTCATAGTTCTGATGTCTTCACTGTAAAAAAATAGTGCAAATAAAGAAAAACCCTTGAATGAGTAATATTCCAAACTTTTACAGTAGGTCTCTATAGAACAACCTTACAGTAGGTCTCTATAGAACAACCTTACAGTAGGTATCTATAGAACAACCTTACAGTAGGTATCTATAGAACAACCTTACAGTAGGTCTCTATAGAACAACCTTACAGTAGGTCTCTATAGAACAACCTTACAGTAGGTCTCTATAGAACAACCTTTCAGTAGGTCTCTATAGAACAACCTTACAGTAGGTCTCTATAGAACAACCTTACAGTAGGTCTCTATAGAACAACCTTACAGTAGGTCTCTATAGAACAACCTTACAGTAGGTCTCTATAGAACAACCTTACAGTAGGTATCTATAGAACAACCTTACAGTAGGTCTCTATAGAACAACCTTACAGTAGGTATCTATAGAACAACCTTACAGTAGGTATCTATAGAACAACCTTACAGTAGGTCTCTATAGAACAACCTTACAGTAGGTCTCTATAGAACAACCTTACAGTAGGTCTCTATAGAACAACCTTTCAGTAGGTCTCTATAGAACAACCTTACAGTAGGTCTCTATAGAACAACCTTACATCTATATTATTAACTTTCAGAATAACTATTGCAGTTATTATAGGCTTCAGTTATTATAAGCTTCAGTTATTATAGTCTTCTCTCTATGCAGAAACAGATGAGTTCTGTTCAGGGAGATAGTTACATACCAACTCATCAGAGAGATGACGGCTGTAAATCTACTGCAGAGAGATATGGAAATATAGATCCTACTGGTACTGTCATCATCAGTTCCTTGAATAACATAAACACACTGCATCCCAAATGGAACCATATTCCCTATAAAGTGCACTACTTTTAACCAAGGTCCATAAGGCTCTGGTCAAAAGATAGATAGATAGATCGATAGATAGATAGATAGATAGATAGATAGATAGATAGATAGATAGATAGATAGATAGATAGATAGATAGATAGATAGATAGATAGATAGATAGATAGATAGATAGATAGATACTTTATTGATCCCCGACGGGACATTTCTTAAATAGATAAGTAGTGCACTATATAGGGAATAGGGTACCATTTGATACACAGCCTATCTCTCACTCAGCAGCTCTGAGACACAAACACACAGGCTTCAGACAAAACAGAGAGAGAGACCGGGGAGAGTTCTCCTAAAACTAAAATGATCCATCTGCTAAATAGTAAATAACACCACTATTTAGAATAATAATGAATACAACCAGAACAGAACAGACACACTCACTATAAGTCCAGGAGTGGAGAAGAGTCCAGAGTCTATAACAAGTCAAGTTTCCAAGAGCAACACAACTTTTCTCAGTATCTTTAGGGCTCTCTCTCTCTCTCTCTCTCTCTCTCTCTCTCTCTCTCTCTCTTCCACCCTCTCTTCCACCCTCTCCTCCACCCTCTCCACCCTCTCTCTTCTCCCCACACTCAGACTCACGTTGCTGGGCTGACATGCAACCGGCGGTGCCATGCTCTGGGTCTTGCCGAATTTCCACATATCCACCATCCAGAGAGAGAGAGAGAGAGAGAGAGAGAGAGAGATGGAATAAAGAGGGACGAGAGAGAGGGAGGAAGAAGGGGAGAGAGAGAGAGAGAGAGAGAGAGAGAGGGAGAGAGAGGGAGTGAAAGAAATACCCAGAAGACCAGAATCGCCTGACTAGCGTCACAGTGGTATGTTACAACTGAAGACTGGGAGAGAGGAGGGCGAGAGACATTGTTCACAGGAGGTGGGGATTGAGAGAGAGAACGTGAGATAGATAAAATAAGGGGAGAAAGACAGAAATAGAGAGAGAGAGAGCAGCGGTGCAGGGATGGCTGCTGCCTGATACACGTCTAATGGAGAGATTACTAGTGATGCTATAATCCCTCTATAGGCTCCTCCCTCTATCCCTTTGTCACCTCCTCTCTCTCAGCCACTCCCACTCCATCATATCCCCTCCTACTTTCCTCTCCTGCCTCCCTCCCTCCATCCCCTCTCCCCTGATGATGAGATGGAAGAGTCCAGTTAATTAGCGGTATGTGGGCTACTATGCAGCTGCAGCTCTCCCTCTCTCCCTCTCTCCCTCTTCCTCTCCATCTCTCGATCTCTCCCTCTTCGTCTCCCTCTCTCCCTCTTCCTCTCTCCCTCTTCCTCTCCCTCTTCCTACATTTACTCTCTTTCACTCTGTCTATCTGTGATGACACCTTCACTCACTAGACACCTTCACTCACTAGACACCTTCACTCACTAGACACCTTCACTCACTAGACACTTTCACTCACTAGACACCTCCCTCTTCCTACATTTACTCTCTTTCACTCTGTCTATCTGTGATGACACCTTCACTCACTAGACACCTTCACTCACTAGACACCTTCACTCACTAGACACCTTCACTCGCTAGACACCTTCACTCACTAGACACCTTCACTCACTAGACACCTTCACTCACTAGACATCTTCACTCACTAGATGTCCATAGCTCGCATTCACTATATCCAAATATAATTTGTTCTCAAAGACTTACCTAGCACAGATTCAATAACATCAGTTACTGACTCCTTTAAGGGCTAACAGGTTCATGTAGAAGATATGTGTTGGCCAATGGGGAGAGTGAAGGAGAAGGGCTTATAAGGGTAAAAGGTTCACCGCTCTTTAAACTTCAAAGACTCTGAGAAGACATCGTCACACACCACTGGAAACCCTGTGGTCACTGCCTGTCCGAATTCATACTTGTCATAGCTGCAATAGGTGTGTGTGTGTGTCTCGTGACCTGTCTTTATCCTCAGGTTTGGGGAGGGAGGGAGGGAAAGAACCTTCCCAGATCTCTCCTCCACCCGTTACAGGGTCTGAGCCGCGAAGCCTCCCACTATTAGCTCTGACAAATTGAAATCCCTAGTCATTGGCGACTCCATTACCCCCAATATTAGACTTAAAATAATAATTCAGCGACCATACATTGTTTACGAGGGGGCAGGGCTACCGACGTGAAGGCTAATCTGAAAATGGTGCTGGCTGACAGGACTCTGACTCCTCTAGCGCCAGATAGGGTGCAGGCCAGGGAGCAGGCTGTAGTCAGCTCAGTTTTCCCCATTGAGACCGTGTCTGTTACTTGATCTAGGTTGAGCAAAACTAAACATGGCGGTGTTCGCCTTAGCAATCTCACTGGAATAAAGACCTCCTCCATTCTTGTCCTTATTGAAAGAGATTCTGATAATACCTCACATATCAAAATAGAACTAGTTAATGTTAGATCCCTCACTTCCAAGGCAGTCATAGACAATTAACTAATCACTGATCATAAACTTGATGTGATTGGCCTGACTGGAACATGGCTCAAGACTGATGAATTTACTGCGTTAAATGAGGCCTCTCCTCCTGGTTACACTAGTGATCATTATCCCCCGCGGATCCCGCAAAGACGGAGGTGTTGCTAACATTTACGACAGCAACAAAAATATGACGTTTTAGTCTTTTGAGCTTCTAGTTATGAAATCTATGCAGCTCAACATCAGATGGTGGTGGACTTCAGGAGAACCAAGACCCAACCGACTGCAGTCCCTATACAGGGGATGGATGTGGAAATGGTCGGGTCATACAAGTTCCTGGGAGTCCATATGGACAACAGGCTGGAATGGGCTGGTAACACCGGGGCTCTGTACAAAAAGGGCCAGAGTCGACTCTATTTTCTGAGGAGGCTCAGGTCCTTCAAGTGTGCAGTAAACTACTGCATACTTTCTACCAGTCATCTTTTTTGCAGTGGTGTGCTGTGTCGCCAACATAAAGGCCAGTGATGCTTCTCGGGTAAATAAGCTGATCAGGAAGGCTAGCTCTGTTCTGGGGATTAGCCTTGACACTCTAGAGGAGATGGCGGAGAGACGGATCCTGGCCAAACTTCTGGCCATCATGGCCAACGTCACCCACCTTCTGCATGCCATGGTTATGATGCAGAGGAGCACCTTCAGTCACAGACTGATCCCACCACGGTGTGCCAGAGAGCGCTACAGGAGGTCCTTCCTGCCGGCGGCTATTAGACTATTTAATGCCTCACCGGGGTGCCGTGCCGTCGGCAACATAAATCTGGAACTGTTAGGGTGTTAGGACCTAGTTTAACAATTATGCATCCATCTGTGAGTAACTCTGGTCTGTAATCACTCATTCACTCAGGACTTATTTATTTATTCATTCAGGTCTGTATATACATATTCATGTACAGTTGTTATATCATATCACGTGCAATATTGTAAGTCATTCTTGGACTGAACTGACGTAGTCATTCACTCAGGAATGCATATTAGTATCCTGTCAGTTGTATCTTCTTTCATTGCTTTTAGTATTACGAATGTGCAATAAGTGCATTTTTCTGTAATTAATGGACTGTATTTTAATGGAATTATTATTATTACCTTAAATTATATCATACACACATTTAGCTATTTAAGTATATCTTCCTGTCATTTACCTGTGTAGTCAATGTAACCATGCAAATATTTACATACCTATACATTTAACTGTACATTTACCTGTACAGTTAATTTAATCATGGAACATTTTCACTTACCTGACTGTATATTAAGTAAACTATTATTACCCTCACTTAGCTATTTAAGTATTTCTCTGCCATTGACCTGTATAGTATAGTTAACCATGCAAATATTCCTTATATTTATATGAACTTGCAATATTTTTACTCTAATCAAGAGCTGCGCTATAAATTCCTAGATGCCCTTCCAGACTCCCTCCACATACCCAACGACGTCAGAGTACAAACATCTGTTAACCACCTAACCAAGGATCTAAACATAACTATGCGTAATACCCTAGATGCTGAAGAGCCCTCACTGCTGCTCGATCAGCCTACTTTTCCAACCTGATTGAGGAGAATAAAACCAATTCAAATATATTTTTGATACTGTATCAAAGCTAACTAAAAAGCAGCATTCCCCAAGTGAGGATGGCCTTCACTTCAGTAGTGATGAATTCATGAACTTCTTTGATGAAAATATTTGATTTGGTCCGGTCGTACATACCTACACGTACACTACGGTCACAAGACGCAGGCCTCCTTACTGTTCCTAGAATGTCTAAGCAAACAGCTGGAGGCAGGGGAGGAGGAGACAGAAGAGTACATCATTTTTATAAGAAGCAATGCCACCATCATGAATAAGGTGGGCTGTCTTCAGGGAAGGGTTTAATGAGAATGCTTACGCAGAAAATAAGCGGAAGATTCCTAACACTCCATCACACAGGGGTTCCATGGACCCAACACTGCTAGCTGTAGCTTTAGTAACAGCTATCTGTAGTATTACAACACACTGCATATGTAAACATATGTTGCCCATGCCGATAAAGCCCTTAAATTGAATTGAATTCAATTGAATTGAGAGCCAGAGAGAGAGAGAGAACCAGAGAGAGAGAGAGAGAGAGAGAGAGAGAGAGAGAGAGAGAGAGAGAGAGAGAGAGAGAGAGAGAGAGAGAGAGAGAGAACCCCAGAGGGTCTCTCTATCCTGACATAGTCATCACACTCCAGTAACTTGTACATCAAACATCTGGAACACAGCTGACATGCCACACACACAAACCAGCTAGCAAATAACATTCCGAGAACCATATGTTTCTTAGAGCTTGGTAAGAGTGTGGTTATCCTATGGTTATTTTGCTTACAACCTTCCCACAACGTTCTGGGAAAGCTTCAGGTTAGTTGCTTGGATTTGGAACATTCTCAGCACATTTAAGGAACTTCACAAAATAACGTTATTTTCTTGGTATTTCATTACGTTAACAGAATGTTTTCTTAACGGTCAAACATGGTTACATTTAATTATTTTTTGGTAATGTTCTAGGAACGTTCTACAACTGGTTTGACATTGGGAAAGATCTCAAATAGTTCAGAGAACGTTAAGAAACAACATTCTCCTGTGAGAATTTCAATACTTCAGCAAAACGTTTCCACCGGGTTCCCTCGTGGTTCTATTTAAAGTCATGACCCGAGAACGTTAAGAAACAACATTCTTCTGTGGGAATTTCAGTACTTCAAAATAACATTTTCTGCAGGTTTCCTCATGGTTCTATTTAAAGGCATGTTCTCAGAACAAAACCACAAGAAAACATTGGTAATGTTCAAATGTTTTTCAATGTCATTCTGTTCTCAGCGTCAACAAAACTCTCTCTATCCTCTATCTTGTTAAGTGTGTTCAGGTGTGTTAGCTGCGCCCACTCATTGGCCACAACTGATCTTAATGAGTGCTTGTTTCTTTTGAAATTGGGTATAGTATAGACTATGTTTGTATAGACTAAAATGAACAGCTTTGTATGAGTAAAAAAACATAGCATGCTAGCTCCATCCTGGTGGGCGGTGGACTAATTCCATGAATAGGGAACAGAAGATCATAGGTAGATCACAATTGCCGTGCCAGAATAAACAAAGAAATGTGTTTGATGATTAATGCCTAAGCAAATTCATCTCCATATGTCCTATCTGAGCTCAAAACAGTTAACCCAAACTAAGTTAGCAATGTTATTAAAAGTCTTATAGAAACATTCAGTGAAAGTTTTAAGGAAGTTATTAAAAAAAACTCAAAATAACCTATAATTTTCCATTCTGCAAAGGGAAACCAAAAACGTGCGTTCCCACATCTTTAAAATGAACCAAATGTGCTAGCTGGGATTCTGTCTCTCTCTCTTTTCACTTCTTCACTCACGTGGATGCTGAAAAGGCTGTGTTTTCCCCTCTCTTGACAATATTCTGTAGGAAAAGAAAAAAGAATCCCCAGTCCTATACCCACCAGGACACAAACACTGTCCTGTCTCAGCATATCACCAGTAACTAGTCAGTCCTATACCCACCAGGACACCAACACTGTCCTGTCTCAGCATATCACCAGTAACTAGTCAGTCCTATACCCACCAGGACACAAACACTGTCCTGTCTCAGCATATCACCAGTAACTAGTCAGTCCTATACCCACCAGGACACAAACACTGTCCTGTCTCAGCATATCACCAGTAACTAGTCAGTCCTATGCCCACCAGGACACAAACACTGTCCTGTCTCAGCATATCACCAGTAACTAGTCAGTCCTATACCCACCAGGACACAAACACTGTCCTGTCTCAGCATATCACCAGTAACTAGTCAGTCCTATACCCACCAGGACACAAACACTGTCCTGTCTCAGCATATCACCAGTAACTAGTCAGTCCTATACCCACCAGGACACAAACACTGTCCTGTCTCAGCATATCACCAGTAACTAGTCAGTCCTATACCCACCAGGACACAAACACTGTCCTGTCTCAGCATATCACCAGTAACTAGTCAGTCCTATACCCACCAGGACACCAACACTGTCCTGTCTCAGCATATTACCAGTAACTAGTCAGTCCTTAGACTGAGTGGCAGCCCACGGGGTGGATGTGACCTAACTATTAAATTATATAAAATGTATGTATTGTGCATGTAGCCCAACATATAAATTAAAGAGAAAATAGGTGACATTCAGAGACGTTCAGAGATCTCTATAATTTCTATCATGTACATTGACGACCGATGTTGCATGTGAATAATGTGTGTCTGTCGTTTTGGCTAAACAGATATCTTCAATGGCTTGCTACCATCTATGTAGTTAAAATTTTAAACTATTCAACCCTGTTAAAGCAAAACAAGATGGCCGTGCTAGTTCACTTGGACTGAATAATAACAGCAACTTGATTAAAGCAAAACAAGATGGTGTTGTTTTGGTGCCATGCAAGTTCACTTAAACTGAGAGACTGAATGGTGGGAAGTGTCTGGATAAGGACTGTGGGAGAATCTCAATTGCGTTTCCTTGAGTCCTCTCTCCTCACGTCTTTCTCAAAACCCATTGGTCCCTCCCCTATGACATTCTCATCCAATGAGTGAGGACGTGAGGGATCAAGGAAATTGAGATTTCTTGTCGGTCTGTCTGTACCCCTGATATACAGCGCCCTCTACTGTCAGTACACAGTTGTGCAGGACAGGACAGGTAGGACGTTAGAAGACCACACAGAGCACTGTGATGCAGAAACAATGGGTGATCATTACTCACCACATAAGTCAATAAGCACGCATGCACCCACACACACACACACACACACACACACACACACACACACACACACACACACACACAGGCATGCATAAGCACACACACGCACACACGCACACACACACACAGACACACACAAATAAACACATACACAGTGTACTACAGAGTCAGAAACCACTGGTTTCTCTAATGGCAGTACTGTTTTAGTCAGAAACCACTGGGCCACAGAGATAGATGTCACACAGACACTAACAAGGCCTAGCTAATCAACTCAGAGAGAGATAGCGTACAAACACAAACAAGGCATAACTAATCAACTCTTTCCTTGACGTAGGTTGAATGTACTTAATGTACATCAATCAATCAAATGTATTTATAGAGCACTTTTAACAACAGCAGTTGTCACAAAGTTCTGATATAGAAACCCAGCCTTAATCAGTCTGTAATCTATTATGAACTGTATAGTTAGAGGTTTGAGGACAACTGTTTTGGTACATGACTGGTTAAGCAGCTCTTTATCTAATCTCAGCAATCCAGTCTCATCTGGTCTGTCCACGGGAACCTACCCTTATTACCTCTATGTACCAGCGGTCCAGTATTTCTCATGACGTTAAACATCTGTGCTCTATACACAACGTGACTACTTTGAGCCATTAGAGGTGAATGAGGTCTTCAAAGATAGGTAGAAATGCCAAGTTCAACTATAGGAATGCCCATTCTCATTAGCATCCTGAAGGAGGGAGGGGCCAGGGTCAGGGGATGATGGAGGGAGGGGCCAGTGTCAGGGGATGATGGAGGGAGGGGCCAGTGTTAGGGGATGAAGGAGGGAGGGGCCAGGGTCAGGGGATGAGGGAAGGAGGGGCCAGTGTCAGGGGATGAAGGAGGGAGGGGCCAGGGTCAGGGGATGAAGGAGTGGTGCCTGAGGGTTGGAACATTTCTCCCTGCATCACAATGAACAGAAGAAACGATTGTCACCCCTATCACGGCATGGCAACGTGCACAAGGCACAAGGCAGTTAGGGCCCACGTGCAATAGGCTGGGCCGGGCCTGCATGTCTCATGGGTCCCGCTCCTCCCATGCACAGCTTGACAATGGTTGCCTGCGTGAGAGAAAGGTAGTTGTGTGGAATGGTAGTTGTGTGGAAGGGTAGTCGTGTGGAAGGGTAGTCGTGTGGAAGGGTAGTCGTGTGGAAGGGTAGTCGTGTGGAAGGGTAGTCGTGTGGAAGGGTAGTTGTGTGGAATGGTAGTTGTGTGGAAGGGTAGTCGTGTGGAAGGGTAGTCGTGTGGAAGGGTAGTCGTGTGGAAGGGTAGTCGTGTGGAAGGGTAGTCGTGTGGAAGGGTTGTTGTGTGGAAGGGTAGTTGTGTGGAAGGGTAGTCGTGTGGAAGGGTAGTCGTGTGGAAGGGTAGTTGTGTGGAAGGGTAGTTGTGTGGAAGGGTAGTTGTGTGGAAGGGTAGTCGTGTGGAAGGGTAGTCGTGTGGAAGGGTAGTTGTGTGGAAGGGTAGTTGTGTGGAAGGGTAGTTGTGTGGAAGGGTAGTCGTGTGGAAGGGTAGTTGTGTTTTGAACCTAATATCCTGCAATTCTACACATTTTGCCCTGACTTATGCCATGTTAATATGACTTCTGAGTGACTTACAAAATCAATAGGGGTAATTTGGCCATGATTACTACACGTTTAGATAGCTGGCTTGACTAATTTAACAATGTAAAAATAGTTAGCTGACTTGGCTAAGTGACTGACATAACAAGAGAAAAACTGCTGATGCACAACCACATTTAGAAATGTCACCTTGTGTATTCTACTATTCTCACTCTCAACAGTAAGTTAAGACCCCGACTGAGTTCCTAGAATGGATCCGTGGGCCAGCTGCCCCTCCCTACCTTAGGCTATAATGTAATCCCTCCATCCCGCCTGGGTGCACCAAAGTAAAGTCTCTTCCCGTACCCTTCTCCCTCCCGTTTAGTGTGTTGTAGGGCTGCACATGTGGCTTGGATGCACCCTGGCAGGATGTCTTCCCAGAAAGAGAGAGAGAAGGAGAGAGTGAAAGAGAGTGAGAGAGGGAAGAGCTACCTATATCCCCCCACTAGAATCCCCATACTTTAATGAAGACTGCTTCACCTACCTGGAGGTGACAGCATTCCCTCCCCCATATGCCACCCTAGACACAACTACGACAACATAACCAACAAAAACGGGTCACAACTCCTGCAGCTCTGTCAGACGCTGGGTATGTACATAGTCAATGGTAGGCTTCGAGGAGACTCCTATGGTAGGTACACATACAGCTCATCTCTGGAAAACACTAAACAAACAACAACATGAAGAGTTATCTTTCCAAAACAGAGATAAACCACTTCTCCAGTCTGTTTGGCTCTATAACAAAGAACAAACAGCAAATAAATATACATGATCAAATACAAATCCTAGAATCAACTATTAAAGACCAGAACCCACTGGATTCTCCAATTATATTGAATGAACTACAGGACAAAATGCAAACCCTCCAACCCAAAAAGGCCTGTGGTGTTGATATTATCCTCAATGAAATGATAAAATATACAGACAACAAATTCCAATTGTCTATCCTTAAACTCTTTAACATCATCCTTGGCTCTGGCATCTTCCCCAAATATTTGGAACCAAGGACTGATCACCCCAATTCACAAAAGTGGAGACAATTTTGACCCCAATAACTACTGTGGGATATGAGTCAATAGCAACCTTGGGAAAATCCTCTGCATTATCATTAACAGCAGACTAGTTCATTTCCTCAGTGAAAACAATGTACTGAGCAAATTACCGTACGACAGACCACGTATTCACCCTGCACACCCTAATTGATAAACAAACAAACCAAAACAAAGGCAAAGTTTTGACTCAATTTGGCATGAGGGCCTGCTATACAAATTGATGGAAAGTGGTGTTGGGGGAAAAACATACAACATTATAAAATGTACACAAACAACAAGTGTGCAGTTAAAAGTGTCTTTCCACAGGGCCCTGGGGTGAGACAGGGATGCAGCTTGAGTCCCACCCTCTTCAACATATATATCAATGAATTGGCGAGGGCACTAGAACAGTCTGCAGTACCCGGCCTCAACCTACTAGAATCTGAAGTCAAATGTCTACTGTTTACTGATGATCTGATGCTTCTGTACCAAACCAAGGAGGGCCTACAGCAGCACCTAGATCTTCTGCACAGATTCTGCCAGACCTGGGCCCTGACAGTAAATCTCAGTAAGACAAAAATAATGGTGTTCCAAAAAAGGTCCAGTTGCCAGGACCATAAATACAAATTCCATCTAGACACCGTTGCACTAGAGCACACACAAAACTATACATACCTCGGCCTAAACATCAGCGCCACAGGTAACTTCCACAAAGCTGTGAACGTTTCTGAGAGACAAGGCAAGAAGGGCCTTCTATGCCATCAAAAGAAACAGCAACACAATTAGACCCAATCAAATCATGAGAAAACATAAAGAGAACTACTTGACACATTGGAAAGAATTAACAAAAAAACTGAGCAAACTAGAATGCTATATGGCCCTAAACAGAGAGTGCACAGTGGCAGAATACCTGACCAGTATGACTGACCCAAACTTAAGGCATGCTTTGACTATGTACAGGCTCAGTGAGCATAGCCTTGCTATTGAGAAACTATTTGCACATAATATGACATTTGAAATGTCTTTATTATTTTGGAACTTTTGTGAGTGTAATGTTTACTGTTCATTTTGAATGTTTATTTCACTTTTGTTCATTATCTACTTCACTTGCTTTGGCAATGTTAACATACAGTATGTTTTCCATGCCAATAAAGCCCCTTGAGAGAGAGAGAGAGGAGAGAGAGAGAGAGAGCGAGAGAGAGAGAGAGAGAGAGAGAGAGAGCACAGGGAAGAGAAGAGAAGAGCCAGTACACCAGACATCAATACTTCACCTCGTCCCGTTCTCCCCTCTGAGGGAGCCGATTGATGGGGCTCATTTCAGAGGAGGAGAGAAGCTGTAAGTAGATGCCATCAGCATTTTTCACTGTCTACATTAGCCAAAGACACACTGTATAGCTCAGTCACAGCGACAGCCACAGGCAGGCAGGCAGGCAGGCAGGCAGGCAGGCAGGCAGGCAGGCAGGCAGGCAGGCAGGCAGGCAGGCAGGCAGAGCCAGCGACACTCTATCACTGAGTCCTGTCTGTCTATGTGAGGATGGAGGAAAGGAGAGATGAGGAGAGACAAGGAGAAGAGAGGAGGATGGAGCAGAGCTCTGTATCCTCATAGACCCGCTTTAAAAAGTCCTTCCACTAGGGGTCCTTCTCCATTTTCAATTTTGCGTGTCCTACTCAAATATATGGACATTTTAGCCTGTCCTACCAGAAGGTTTAGATGTTGACATTGATCTAAACTTTGTGGAGTACGGATAACCAAAAATAATTGAAATCTTACCCCACTTTTCTGAACAAGGATTCCAAAACAAGAAAAAGTGGTTTAAGCCTATCACATTCTAGAAAACAGTGAATGTCTCCCTCCATTTACAAAAGGACATTGACTTGAGCACAGTGGATTAATCACAGTCACTAAAGCATTTACTGCTACAATCCCGTATCCCAGCCTCCACTGCAGATCCCCCGCCCACTTGGTCAGTGGAGGTTTGAACACCAAGTTTGTCCCTCCATGGAGCATCAATTCTATCAAATAGTTTTATTTTATTTAGGACCTTCACACAAAGGTTGTAAAACACTGTTCCAGTATCTGTGTTCAATTCTACCATTTCAGCCCCACCCACTGCAGGAGGAGAGGTTGGTGGCTGCTCCCCTAGAGTGCTGAGGTCAAAACCCAATACTGGAAAGGGTTCCTTTATGTTCCTGTCCATCTGTTGAGTAGTGCCCAATCCTCTGTTGACAAAGCTTTTCTGAATTTCTCCAACTAATGCCCAACCGCTCTCTTAGACTTCACCCTGAGTCTTACTGCCACTGGATCTGTCTCCTCCAGTGTTGGGCCTGTCAGCTGGAACAGATTTTGTAACTTCAGCGACATACTTGGTGACATCCAATCGACCCCCATGGATTAAAGTTTCTTTCATTAACCAATGCAGCGAGTCCACACTCCTGGTAGTGTTGCTAGTCCCCTAGCCCACCTCCTGGTAGTGTTGCTAGTCCCCCAGCCCACCTCCTGGTAGTGTTGCTAGTCCCCCAGCCCACCTCCTGGTAGTGTTGGTAGTCCCCCAGCCCACCTCCTGGTAGTGTTGCTAGTCCCCCAGCCCACCTCCTGGTAGTGTTGCTAGTCCCCCAGCCCACCTCCTGGTAATGTTGCTAGTCCCCCAGCCCACCTCCTGGTAGTGTTGCTAGTCCCCAGCCCACATCCTGGTAGTGTTGGTAGTCCCCCATCCCACCTCCTGGTAGAGTTGGTAGTCCCCCAGCCCACCTCCTGGTAGTGTTGGTAGTCCCCCAGCCCACCTCCTGGTAGTGTTGCTAGTCCCCAGCCCACCTCCTGGTAGTGTTGGTAGTCCCCCAGCCCACCTCCTGGTAGTGTTGCTAGTCCCCCAGCCCACCTCCTGGTAGTGTTGCTAGTCCCCCAGCCCACCTCCTGGTAGTGTTGCTAGTCCCCCAGCCCACCTCCTGGTAGTGTTGCTAGTCCCCAGCCCACCTCCTGGTAGTGTTGCTAGTCCCCCAGCCCACCTCCTGGTAGTGTTGCTAGTCCCCCAGCCCACCTCCTGGTAGTGTTGCTAGTCCCCCAGCCCACCTCCTGGTAGTGTTGCTAGTCTCTCCCAGCTGTAAAGCACAACTTTTAGCCCAGTTTATTCTGGCCGATGATATAATTCCAAACAGGTGAACACTTAAACTCAGCATCTCTACTTCTTCTTGGCTGTTAACTACTATTAGGACATCATCAGCATATGCTGAAAGCTGTACACCAGGTATCCCCTTCTCTTGTGTTGTGTCACCCAGTTTTTCCCTCAAAACATGTAAGAGAGGTTCAATTGCCATTGAGTACAACATCCCTGAAAGGGAGCAACCCTGTCTAATTCCTCTACACACTTTAAAAAGCACACTCAAACCACCATTGATCTTCAATACACTCTCAATGTCACCATACAGCATCGTGATCATGGCAATGAAACCAGAGCTGAACCCAAATGCTTCCATTGTGCGCCAAATATATAGGTGTTCAACCCGGTCAAATGCCTTTTCCTGATCTATAGAAACAAGCTTTAGAAAGGTCCAAATAATCCCGTATTAGTAAAATATTATCTAAGATCGACCTTCCGGGAACACAGTAGGACTGGTCCGTATGTATAATCTGCTCCATCACCTCTCTAAACCTGGCTGGCTTTCATCCATCACACATAAGAAACATCCAAACTAGCTGGCTTTCAGAAACAGAAACATTCAAACTAGAACACGGCAAATTAGCACACTTTCCCCCTGTAGAATAGAAGTCTCTCTCTCTCTCTCTCTCTCTCTCTCTCTCTCTCTCTCTCTCTCTCTCTATCTCTCGTTGTCTCTCTCTCTCTCTCTCTCTCTCTCTATCTCTCTCTCTCTCTCTCTCTCTCTCTCTCTCTCTATCTCTCTATCTCTCTATATCTCGTTGTCTCTCTCTCTCTCTCTCTCGTAACATTGTTTGTGACTAAACCATCGGAAACACATTTCTGGTGGGAAAATCTGTCGACAATTGGTTGGAAACCTACATACTAGAGTTCTATATAAACTGTAGAAACTCACAGTTAGAGTTCTATGTAAACTGACTAAACTCACAGTTAGAGTTCTATGTAAACTGACTAAACTCACAGTTAGCGTTGTATGTAAACTGACTAAACACACAGTTAGCGTTCTATGTAAACTGACTAAACTCACAGTTAGCGTTCTATGTAAACTGACTAAACTCACAGTTAGCGTTCTATGTAAACTGACTAAACTCACAGTTAGCGTTCTATGTAAACTGACTAAACTCACAGTTAGCGTTCTATGTAAACTGACTAAACTCACAGTTAGCGTTCTATGTAAACTGTAGAAACTCACAGTTAGCGTTCTATGTAAACTGACTAAACTCACAGTTAGCGTTCTATGTAAACTGACTAAACTCACAGTTAGCGTTCTATGTAAACTGACTAAAGTCACAGAGTTCTATATAAACTGTATAAACGCACAGTTAGAGTTCTATATAAACACAGTTATATCTGCTGCAAGTGGAGAACAAAGTTAAATTAATTAAGATTCACACCTCCTGACAGAAAAGGACTATTAATACTATGATGCATGTCTTTGTGGCTGCTGGCTGTGTATGTTATACAGAATTTGACTAAAGTTGGACAAACCGGCTCCAAGGATGGGCCAGAAATTAAATGGACATAATCCCATCACAACACTGCCAACTCTGACTAACAAATCCAGCCACAAATCAACAATAACTGACAAACAGCAATACTAGCTACTAGGAAGTCATCAGAGAATACAGTACATGTTGGTATTTCTCCTAACGCAGAGAGCAGGTGTGTTTCTTACCTCAGAGTTGATGTGGGCTGGAGAGGGAATATCTGGAAGAGATGTTCTCCCTCTATTGTCCACCTGCTTCTCTGAGGGAGGTCTTCCTGCAATGCTGTCTGGAGACAGACAGAACACACTGACCATCAGGAACACACTGACCATCAGGAACACACTGACCATCAGGAACACACTGACCATCAGGAACACACGCTGACCATCAGGAACACACACTGACCATCAGGAACACACACTGACCATCAGGAACACACACTGACCATCAGGAACACACACTGACCATCAGAAACACAGAGGTACTATTAGTATACTGACCTGATGGTCTGGTGGCTGGGTGAGTATGGTCACAGAGGTACTATTAGTATACTGACCTGATGGTCTGGTGGCTGGGTGAGTATGGTCACAGAGGTACTATTAGTATACAGACCTGATGGTCTGGTGGCTGGGTGAGTATGGTCACAGAGGTACTATTAGTATACTGACCTGATGGTCTGGTGGCTGGGTGAGTATGGTCACAGAGGTACTATTAGTATACTGACCTGATGGTCTGGTGGCTGGGTGAGTATGGTCACAGAGGTACTATTAGTATACTGACCTGATGGTCTGGTGGCTGGGTGAGTATGGTCACAGAGGTACTATTAGTATACTGACCTGATGGTCTGGTGGCTGGGTGAGTATGGTCACAGAGGTACTATTAGTATACTGACCTGATGGTCTGGTGGCTGGGTGAGTATGGTCACAGAGGTACTATTAGTATACTGACCTGATGGTCTGGTGGCTGGGTGAGTATGGTCACAGAGGTACTATTAGTATACTGACCTGATGGTCTGGTGGCTGGGTGAGTATGGTCACAGAGGTACTATTAGTATACTGACCTGATGGTCTGGTGGCTGGGTGAGTATGGTCACAGAGGTACTATTAGTATACTGACCTGATGGTCTGGTGGCTGGGTGAGTATGGTCACAGAGGTACTATTAGTATACTGACCTGATGGTCTGGTGGCTGGGTGAGTATGGTCACAGAGGTACTATTAGTATACTGACCTGATGGTCTGGTGGCTGGGTGAGTATGGTCACAGAGGTACTATTAGTATACTGACCTGATGGTCTGGTGGCTGGGTGAGTATGGTCACAGAGGTACTATTAGTATACTGACCTGATGGTCTGGTGGGAACATGGTTGGGATCGAGGCTCATCTGCTTCTTCAACTGGTTGTGGTTGTGAGTGTGACTGGAGATGTTACTGTTACTCTGGCTGGACGTCTGTTTGTGGATGGGACTCTGGGTCTGACTCCGGTCCTGGCTGTCTGACCGACCCAGGGTGACATGCTGTGCGGCCTGAGATAGGAGAGGAGAACGATACTAATCCACAGGAAACCAAAATGTTTCTGCTGTATCCAACACCTTCTATACACACACATTAATTAAACAGAAATGTATCTGCTGTATCCAACACCTTCTATACACACACATTAACTAAACAGAAATGTATCTGCTGTATCCAACACCTTCTATACACACACATTAACTAAACAGAAATGTATCTGCTGTATCCAACACCTTCTATACACACACATTAACTAAACAGAAATGTATCTGCTGTATCCAACACCTCCTATATACACACACATTAATTAAACAGAAATGTATCTGCTGTATCCAACACCTTCTATACACACACATTAACTAAACAGAAATGTATCTGCTGTATCCAACACCTTCTATACACACACATTAACTAAACAGAAATGTATCTGCTGTATCCAACACCTTCTATACACACACATTAACTAAACAGAAATGTATCTGCTGTATCCAACACCTCCTATATACACACACATTAATTAAACAGAAATGTATCTGCTGTATCCAACACCTTCTATACACACACATTAACTAAACAGAAATGTATCTGCTGTATCCAACACCTCCTATATACACACACATTAATTAAACAGAAATGTATCTGCTGTATCCAACACCTCCTATATACACACACATTAATTAAACAGAAATGTATCTGCTGTATCCAACACCTCCTATATACACACACATTAACTAAACAGAAATGTATCTGCTGTATCCAACACCTCCTATATACACACACATTAACTAAACAGAAATGTATCTGCTGTATCCAACACCTCCTATATACACACACATTAATTAAACAGAAATGTATCTGCTGTATCCAACACCTCCTATATACACACACATTAATTAAACAGAAATGTATCTGCTGTATCCAACACCTCCTATATACACACACATTAACTAAACAGAAATGTATCTGCTGTATCCAACACCTCCTATATACACACATTAAGCTGATTGTTTGGAGAGGCTGGAGCAGAGGCCAGCCGCAGTGCAGCGCCCAATGAGCAGTTTAGTGGAGTTAGTTCCTTGTTCAATGTAACATCGGCAGTAGGTGGTACCTGACATATTGATGCCAGCAACCCTCTTCACTCCTGTCAGATTCATGTCCACCTATTTTATTTTATTTATATATATATATATATATATATATATATATATATATATTTTCACCTTTGTTTAACCAGGTAGGCCAGTTAAGAACAAGTTCTCATTTACAACTGCGACCTGGCCAAGACAAAGCAAAGCAGTGCGACAAAAACAACAACACAGAGTTACACATGGGAAATAAACAAACGTACAGTCAATAACACAATAGAGAATCTATATACAGAGTGCAAATGCAGTAAGGTTAGGAAGGTAGGACAATAAATAGGCCATAGTGGTAAAATAAGTTACAGATTAGCATTAACACTGGAGTGATAGATGTACAAATGATGATGTGCAATAGAGATACTGGAGTGCAAATGAGCAAAAATAATAAATATGGGGATGAGGTAGTTGGGTGGGCTATTTACAGAAGTGCTGTATACAGGTGCAGTGATCAGTAAGCAGCTCTGACAACTGATGCTTAAAGTTATTGAGGGAGATGGTAGTCTCCAGCTTCAAGGATATTTGCAATCCGTTCCAGTCATTGGCAGCAGAGAACTGGAAGGAATGGCGGCCAAAGGAGGTGTTGGCTTTGGGGATGACCAGTGAAATATACCTGCTGGAGCGCATGCTACCGGTGGGTGTTGCTATGGTGACCAGTGAGCTGAGATAAGGCGGGGATTTACCTAATAAAGACTTATAGATGACATGGAACCAGTGGGTTTGGCAAAGAATATATAATGAAGGCCAGCCAACGAGAGAATACAGCTCTCAGTGGTGGGTAGTGTATGGGGCTTTGGTAACAAAACGGATGGCACTGTGATAGACTACATCCAATTTGCTGAGTAGAGTGTTGGAGGCTATTTCGTAAATGACATCGCACTCTATACAGTCTCTCCTCTGACTCAGTCACATTGTACATGTCTCATACAGCTCCATACATCCATACCTGGGTGACATTGTACATGTCTCATACAGCTCCATACATCCATACCTGGGTGACATTGTACATGTCTCATACAGCTCCATACATCCATACCTGGGTGACATTGTACATGTCTCATACAGCTCCATACATCCATACCTGGGTGACATTGTACATGTCTCATACAGCTCCATACATCCATACCTGGGTGACATTGTACATGTCTCATACAGCTCCATACATCCATACCTGGCTGACATTGTACTGCAGCATGGTGAGACAGTCCCCCAGGCAGGAGAGGGTGGCTGCAGACGTGGCCTTGAGGAGGAGCAGGTCCTGGTCTAGAGAGGACAGAGGGCCACGAGAGGGCAGGGACTCTATAGAGTTAACCAGGTTCTTCTGTTGGTACTCTGTCTGGGTCATCGCCTGGGGGAGGAGAGGGAGAGTGTAAAATATACATACACACATTCACGTGAAAGTTCCCACGCATACACACACACACACTGACACATAAGCAGGCGCTGGCTGCCTAGAGCTCGGTAAGTCAAACTCCCACATTGACTAATACAGCACAGTCATCCAAGGAGCAGCTAATTGTTGGATGAATCTGTATGTATTTTATAAGAACAGGTGATGTGTTTTACAAATTGACAAATGCATGTTGAGGCTACATGCCAAAGGAAGATATGTGACTATAGCTAGTCAGAGCATGAGAGGAGAATTGTGGGGTAGTTAAATAATTCTATATGGAGACGTAGGTAGTGTAGGGGCACAGCCAGTGATGTAGGCAGGGGGTGGGTGTATACTCTCATGTTATCTGTCTAGTTCAGTCTGTCTCTGTCACTCAAATATTTACATCTGGCACCTCTGACAGCTAGGTGGGCTGAGAGTAGGATCTCTCTCTCTCTCTCTCTCTCTCTCTCTCTCTGGGGAGGGCTCACTGTCTGTGACTCATCAACAGGGAAAGTGCAGGTAGCATGAGAATGAACTAAATTATACACACACACACACACACACACACACACACACACACCTACACACACACCTCTCACACACCCCCAACACACACCTCTCACACACCCACACACCTCTCACACACCTCTCACACACCCCCAACACACACCTTCACACACCCACACACACACCTCTCACACACCCCACACACACACCTCTCACACACCACTCACACCCCCCCAACACACACCTCTCACACACCCACACACACACGCCTCTCACACACCCCACACACACCTCTCACCTACCCACACACACCCACCTCTCACACACCCCTCACACACCTCACACACCTCTCACACCTCTCACACACCCACACACAAACCTCTCACACACCTCTCACACACCCCCAACACACACCTCTCACACATCCCACACACACCTCTCACACACCCCACACACACCTTTCACACACCCCACACACACCTCTCACACACCCCACACACACCTCTCACACACCCCACACACACCTCTCACACACCCCACACACACCCCCAACACACACCTCTCACACAACCCACACACACAACTATCACATCCCCACGCCCAACACACACACATCTCACACACACCAATCACATATTCTTCACAAACTGGGACATCCACTCCTCATCTACACTTCACACACACAAACCTCTTACACAGACAAACACAGACAAACACACACACACCTCACTCACAAACCTCACACAAACAAACACATTTTTATTTGTCACATGCTTCGTAAACAACAGATGTAGACTAACAGTCTTGGTGCATCGGTACTGCTTGACGTGTCATAGCAGAGAGAACAGTCTATGACTCTGACACCGCCTGGTATAAAGGTCCTGGATGGTAGAGAGCTCGGCCACAGTGGTGTACTGGGCCATACGCACTACCCTCAGTGGCGCCTTGCGGTCGGAGGCCAAGCGGTTCCGTACCAAGCGTTGATGCAGCCAGTCAAGATGCTCTCAATGGTGCAGCTGAAGAACCTTTTGAGGATCATTTTTTACTGGTCTTCACAACAACCCCGTCGATGTGAATGGGGGCGTGCTCAGCCCTCCGTTTCCTGTAGTCCACGATCAGCTCCTTGTGGTCTTACTGACAAGCCACATACTCTCACACTCACACTCACTCTCACACTCACTCTCACACTCACTCTCACACACACTCTCACACTCACTCTCACACACACTCTCACACTCACTCTCACACTCACTCTCACACTCACTCTCACACTCACTCTCACACACACTCTCACACACACTCTCACACACACTCTCACACTCACTCTCACACTCACTCTCACACACACTCTCACACTCACTCTCATAATTCCCTTACAAACTGTGACATCAGCCCATCTCACTGACTTAAGAATGACTTACCAGGGAGAAATGAGGACCAGGACTAGAGCTGACATTAACAGATAGTCTCTCTAGGTTTCTGATAGCAGACTGACATTCAAAGTGTTATTATGTCTCTGTCCCAAACGGCATCCTATTCCCTATGAAGTGCACTTATTTTGACCAGGGCCCATAGGGCTTTGGTCAAAATGTGTGCACTTTATGGGGAATAGGATGCCATTTTGGGACACAGCTGTGTCTGTCACACTATGGTAACTTTAACATTGCTTCTGCCGCTAGCAAACTCATATCCCAACCCTCATGAAAAATGGATGCCACTTCTCTGTTATTCATAAACTAGAGAAAGTCATGATCTGGCAAAAAAGAACATCACAAAAGGAGGAGAAAAGCACAGGTCCTTTATCTCTCTAGGGCTTTACTAGGGTTGGACCCTGTTCTAGGGCTTTACTAGGGTTGCACCCTGTTCTAGGGCTTTACTATGGTTGGTCCTGTTCTAGGGCTTTACTAGGGTTGGTCCCTGTTCTAGGGCTTTACTAGGGTTGGTCCCTGTTCTAGGGCTTTACTAGGGTTGGTCCCTGTTCTAGGGCTTTACTAGGGTTGCACCCTGTTCTAGGGCTTTACTAGGGTTGGTCCCTGTTCTAGGGCTTTACTAGGGTTGGTCCCTGTTCTAGGGCTTTACTAGGGTTGGTCCCTGTTCTAGGGCTTTACTAGGGTTGGACCCTGTTCTAGGGCTTTACTAGGGTTGGTACCTGTTCTAAGGCTTTACTAGGGTTGGTCCCTGTTCTAGGGCTTTACTAGGGTTGGTCCCTGTTCTAGGGCTTTACTAGGGTTGGTACCTGTTCTAGGGCTTTACTAGGGTTGGTCCCTGTTCTAGGGCTTTACTAGGGTTGATCCCTGTTCTAGGGCTTTACTAGGGTTGGTCCCTGTTCTAGGGCTTTACTAGGGTTGGTCCCTGTTCTAGGACTTTACTAGGGTTGGACCCTGTTCTAGGGCTTTACTAGGGTTGGTCCCTGTTCTAGGGCTTTACTAGGGTTGGTCCCTGTTCTAGGGCTTTACTAGGGTTGGTCCCTGTTCTAGGGCTTTACTAGGGTTGGTCCCTGTTCTAGGGCTTCACTAGGGTTGGTCCTGTTCTAGGGCTTTACTAGGGTTGGACCCTGTTCTAGGGCTTTACTAGGGTTGGTCCCTGTTCTAGGGCTTTACTAGGGTTTGTCCCTGTTCTAGGGCTTTACTAGGGTTGGTCCCTGTACTAGGGATTTACTAGGGTTGGTCCTGTTCTAGGGCTTTACTATGGTTGGACCCTGTTCTAGGGCTTTACTAGGGCTGGTCTCTGTTCTAGGGCTTTACTAGGGTTGGACCCTGTTCTAGGGCTTTACTAGGGTTGGACCCTGTTCTAGGGCTTTACTAGGGTTGGTCTCTGTTCTAGGTCTTTATTAGGGTTGGTCCCTGTTCTAGGACTTTACTAGGGTTGGTCTCTGTTCTAGGGCTTTACTAGGGTTGGTCCCTATTCTAGGACTTTACTAGGGTTGGTCTCTGTTCTAGGGCTTTACTAGGGTTGGTCCCAGTTTGAAAATATATGAGGCAGAGAGACAGCACTCCACATTGGATTGAAAAGATGTTGTACTATGGTTGGCATAAAAGGCACAAGAGTGGATTTATATCTCAAAGTAGTCTGAGTTACACCTCGACAGAGACGCACACACGCACCCAAACACACATCCAAACACACACACACACCCAAACACACACACACACACCCAAACACACACCCAAACACACACACACACACCCAAACACACCCAAACACACACACACACACACCCAAACACACACCCAAACACACACACACACACCCAAACACACCCAAACACAAACACACACACACACACACACCCAAACACACACACACACACACACACACACACACACACACACACACACACCCACAAACACACACACCCAAACACCCAAACACACCCAAACACACACACACAACTGAACACACACACACACCCAAACACACACCCAAACACACACCCAAACACACACACACACCCAAACACACACACACAACCGAACACACACACACCCAAACACACACACACACCCAAACACACACACACAACCGAACACACACACACACCCAAACACACACCCAAACACACACACACACCCAAACACACACACACAACCGAACACACACACACACCCAAACACACAACCGAACACACACACCCAAACACACACCCAAACACACACACACACCCAAACACACACCCAAACACACACACACAACCGAACACACACACACACCCAAACACACACCCAAACACACACCCAAACACACACCCAAACACACACCCAAACACAAACACACACCCAAACACACACACACACACACACCCAAACACACACCCAAACACACACCCAAACACACACACACAACCGAACACACACACACACCCAAACACACACCCAAACACACACCCAAACACACACACACACCTAAACACACACACACACACCCAAACACACACCCAAACACACTCACACAACCGAACACACACCCAAACACACTCACACAACCGAACACACACCCAAACACACACAGTCACGACAGCTCCTCTGCTGTTATACTTCTATAGAAATCCTCTAAGAAAGAGAAGACAACAGTTCTACCTATTTATCTCTTTCTCCTTTGTTCTCAGCTTAGACTTGAAGCACAGAGACAGAGACAGAGACAGAGACAGAGACAGAGACAGAGAGACAGAGACAGAGACAGAGGCAGAGGCAGAGACAGAGACAGAGACAGAGACAGAGACAGAAACAGAGACAGAGACAGAGACAGAGACAGAAACAGAGACAGAAACAGAGACAGAGACAGAGACAGAAACAGAAACAGAGACAGAAACAGAGACAGAGACAGAGAGACAGATACAGACAGAGACACAGATACAGACAGAGACAGAAACAGAAACAGAAACAGAGACAGAGACAGAGACAGAAACAGAAACAGAGACAGAGACAGAAACAGAGACAGAGACAGAGACAGAGAGACAGATACAGACAGAGACACAGATACAGACAGAGACAGAAACAGAAACAGAGACAGAGACAGAGACAGAGACAGAAACAGAGACAGAGACAGAAACAGAGACAGAGACAGAGACAGAGAGACAGATACAGACAGAGACACAGATACAGACAGAGACAGAAACAGAAACAGAAACAGAGACAGAGACAGAGACAGAGACAGAAACAGAGGCAGAGACAGAGACAGAGACAGAAACAGAGGCAGAGACAGAGACAGAGGCAGAGGTAGAGGCAGAGACAGAGGCAGAGACAGAGACAGAGACAGAGACAGAGGCAGAGACAGAGGCAGAGACAGAGACAGAGATAGAGACATAGTCAGCTTCACTATGAAAAGAAAAGCTACAAAGATATGAAGAATATGCCACCGGCAGATAAAACCTATCACTCTTTCTTTCCCTTGTACTCTCTCTCTTTCTCTTAGTCTCCTAACTCTCTCTGTATCCCTGTTACTCCTCATCTCTATTCAATTCAAAGGCTTTATTGGCATGGGAAACATATGTTAACATTGCCAAAGCAAGTGAATTAACAGTAAACATTACAATCAGAAGATCCAAAAGAATAGAGACATTTCAAATGTCATATCATGTATATATACAGTGTTGTAACGATGTGCAAATGGTTAAAGTATAAAAGGTAAAATAAATAAACATAAATAAGGGTTGTATTTACATGGTGTTTGTTCATCACTGGTTGCCCTTTTCTTGTAGTAACAGGTCACACATCTTGCTGCTGTGATGGAACACTGTGGTATTTCACCCAGTAGATATGGGAGTTTATCAATATTGGATTTGTTTTTTAATTCTTTGTGGATCTGTGTAATCTGAGGGAAACATGTGTCTCTAATATGGTCATACATTTGGCAGGAGGTTAGGAAGGGCAGCTCAGTTTCCACCTCATTTTGTGGGCAGTGTGCCCACATTAGGTCTGCCTACTTTAGCCTTTCTCAATAGCAAGGCTATGCTCACTGAGTCTGTTCATAGTCAAAGCTGTCCTTAAGTTTGGGTCAGTCACACTGGTCAGGTATTCTGCCACTGTGCACTCTCTGTTTAGGGCCAAATATCATCAGTTTTTTCGTAAATTCTTTCCAATGTGTCAAGTAATTCTCTTTTTGTTTTCTGATGATTTGGTTGGGTCTAATTGTGTTGTTGTCCTGGGGTTCTGTGGGGTCTGTTTGTGTTTGTGAACAAAGCCCCAGGACCAGCTTGCTTAGGGGACTCTTTGATGGCTTTGTTATGGAAGGTTTGGGCATCGCTTGTGGTCCTGGCAACTGGACCTTTTTTGGAACACCATTATTTTTGTCTTACTGAGATTTACTGTCAGGGTCCAGGTCTGACAGAATGTGTGCAGAAGACCTAGGTGCTGCTGTAGGCCCTCCTTGGTTGGTTTCTGTCTCTCTCTCTCTCTCTGTCTGTTTCTCTCTCTCTCTCTCTCTCTCTCTCTCTCTCTCTCTCTCTCTCTCTCTCTCTCTCTCTCTCTCTCTCTCTCGCTCTCTCTCTCTCTCTCTCTCTCTCTCTCTCTCTCTCTCTCTCTCTCTCTCTCTCTCTGTCTCACTCTCTCTCTCTCTCTCTCTCTCTCTCTCTCTCTCTCTCTCTCTGTCGCTCTCTCTCTCTCTTTCTCTCACAATCTCTCTCTCTTTCTCTCTCTGTCTTTCTCTCTTTCTCTTTCACTCACTCTCTCTCTCTCTTTCTCTCTGTCT
Source organism: Thymallus thymallus (assembly GCA_023634145.1). Taxonomy (NCBI): domain Eukaryota; kingdom Metazoa; phylum Chordata; class Actinopteri; order Salmoniformes; family Salmonidae; genus Thymallus; species Thymallus thymallus. Next base: position 34,837,097 of record CM042415.1, on the reverse strand, counting down.
TCTGTAATATTAATCTCTCTATTCCTCCCTGGTGTAATGTTCTGGTTCAGTATAGTGGGATGTTCATGCCCTTGTGTGTAGCAGGATTCCTCTATTCCTCTTCCTCTCTCCCATCCCTCTCCTCTTCCTCTCTCCCCATCCCTCACCTCTTCCTCTCTCCCCATTCCTCACCTCTTCCTCTCTCCCTATCCCTCACCTCTTCCTCTCTACTCATTCTTCTCCTTCCTCACTCCCCATTCCTCACCTCTCCTCTCTCCCCATCCCTCACCTCTTCCTCTCTACTCATTCTTCTCCTTCCTCGCTCCCCATTCCTCACCTCTTCTTCTCTCCCCATCCCTCTCCTCTTCCTCTCTCATCATTCTTTTCCTCTTCCTCTCTCCCCATTCCTCACCTCTTCCTCTCTCCCCATTCCACACCTCTTCCTCTCTCATCATTATTTTCCTCTTCCTCTCTCCCCATTCCTCACCTCTTCCTCTCTCCCCATTCCTCACCTCTTCCTCTCTCCCCATTCCTCACCTCTTCCTAACTCTCCATTCCTCACCTCTTCCTCTCTCCCCATTCCTCACCTCTTCCTCTCTCCTCATTACTCACCTCTTCCTCTCTCCCCATTCCTCTCCTCTTCCTCTCTCCCCATTCCTCACCTCTTCCTCTCTCCCCATCCCTCTCCTCTTCCTCTCTCCCCTTCCCAGGACCTGTCATCTAATGGCTCCAGGTAGATGTTACCCATAAGCACTGATACGATCAGCTTACCTGGTGTGCTGTTGTACCTTACAGAAAGAGAATTTCCTCATGTACTAATCCATGCTCAACCAATGAATACATGCATTGCTGATGAGGAAGAAGTTAATTTTTGCACGTCTGTTAGCCGCCTGGCACAATAATCTAATAAAAAGTACATATACATATAAAAGTACTAATATTGTTCAAAGCTAATGCTAGATGTCCCATCAAAAAGGGTTTATTGACGGGACAATCTAAGTAACATAATAAAAAAATCCACAGCAATTTAAGATAGAGACATACATTTTTTTTCTCAAAACGCCGCATCCGCAAATGCAGCAGTGTTTGTCAGACCATGAGACCAGTGGTGGAAAAAGTACTCAATTGTTAAAAGTAAAGGTACCTTAATAGAAAATGACTCAAATAAAAGTGAAAGTCACCCAGTAAAATATTACTTGAGTAAAAGTATAAAAGTATTTGGTTTTAAATATACTTAAGTATCAAAAGTAAATGGAATTGCTAAAATGTACTTGGATTGAGAGACTGAAACAGCTTCTATCTCAAGGCCATCAGACTGCTAAACAGCCATCACTAGCACATCAGAGGCGCTGCCTATAGACATAGTAGCCACTCAAATTGTGTGTACATATTGCAACACCTATCTCATATGTAGATACTGTATTGTACTCTATACTACACCACTGACTGCTAAACAACCATCTCCAGCACATCAGAGACTGCTGCCTATAGACATAGATCAGAAATCACCGGCCACTTTAAGGAAATGAAACACTAGTCACTTTAATAATGTTTCTGTATCTTGCACTACTCATCTCATATGTTTAAACTGTACTCTATACTATTCTATGGTATCTTAGTCACTTAATCATGTTTACATACTGCATCACCAACCTCTTATGTTTCTCATATACTGTATTCTATACTATGCCACTGTATCTTAGTCCAATACCGCTCTGACATACAGTATATGTATATATTCTTAATCCATTCCTTACTTAGATTTATGTGTATTTGGGTATATGTTGTGTAACTGTTAGATATTACTGCACTGTCCGGAGCTAGAAGCACAAGCATTTCGCTAAACCCGCAATAACATCTGCTAACCACGTGACCAATAAAATTAGATTTGATTTGATTTTGATCTTAAAAATAGACTTGGACTTTTACAGGTTAAGCCAGTGAGCGTTAACAGAGGTCCTCACCTCTTCCTCTCTACTCATTCTTCTCCTTCCTCACTCCCCATTCCTCACCTCTCCTCTCTCCCCATCCCTCACCTCTTCCTCTCTACTCATTCTTCTCCTTCCTCGCTCCCCATTCCTCACCTCTTCTTCTCTCCCCATCCCTCTCCTCTTCCTCTCTCATCATTCTTTTCCTCTTCCTCTCTCCCCATTCCACACCTCTTCCTCTCTCATCATTATTTTCCTCTTCCTCTCTCCCCATTCCTCACCTCTTCCTCTCTCCCCATTCCTCACCTCTTCCTAACTCTCCATTCCTCACCTCTTCCTCTCTCCCATTCCTCACCTCTTCCTCTCTCCTCATTACTCACCTCTTCCTCTCTCCCCATTCCTCACCTCTTCCTCTCTCCCCATTCCTCTCCTCTTCCTCTCTCCCCATTCCTCACCTCTTCCTCTCTCCCCATCCCTCTCCTCTTCCTCTCTCCCCTTCCCAGGACCTGTCATCTAATGGCTCCAGGTAGATGTTACCCATAAGCACTGATACGATCAGCTTACCTGGTGTGCTGTTGTACCTTACAGAAAGGGAATTTCCTCATGTACTCCAGCACATCAGAGACTGCTGCCTATAGACATAGATCAGAAATCACCAGCCACTTTAAGGAAATGAAACACTAGTCACTTTAATAATGTTTCTGTATCTTGCACTACTCATCTCATATGTTTAAACTGTACTCTATACTTGGACTTGGACTTTTACAGGTTAAGCCAGTGAGCGTTAATAGAGGTCCAGAATCAGAACCATGATGAGGAGGATTAAGAACTCTCCTCATCTCAAGACGTGAGGCAGGATATGGGAGCAAAACGGCAGTGCACCTGTCACACTGCAGCAGATGTTCTAATACACTCAACAAATATTCCATAGTCAACATTTTTGCAGGTGAGCAAAAATAACTTATCCTCTACCGTATAAATCTTACCTCCAGTATCCAGAGGGGAGTGAAGACACACAAGGCTGCCGCCTGACAATACCCCATAAACCCATCCACCCATCCACCTTCAGGATAGAAATGACCCACCCCTGCAAAATGAACGGAACATTTCCCTTGTTTTGATCTAATGTTAAACCAATGCGTACACCCTCAAGCATGATCCGGTCTGATGAATGATTTGGTTCTAACACAGAGTAGAGACAGTACATCTGTGCTGAATAGTCTCCACCTCGGTGTCTGGCTGCTTTAACTCTCTCTCTCTCTGGATTCCCTTCCCTCTCTCTCTCTCGTTCTCTCTCCCCCTCTCTCTCTCTCTCTGGAGTCCCTTCCCACTCTCTCTCTCTCTCTCTCTCTCTCTCTCTCTCTGGAGTCAGTCCCTTCCCACTCTCTCTCTCTCTCTCTGGAGTCCCTTCCCTCTCTCTCTCTCTCTGGATTCCCTTCCCACTCTCTCTCTCTCTCTCTCTCTCTCTCTCTCTCTCTCTCTCTCTCTCTCTCTCTCTCCCTCTCTCTCTCTCTCTCTGGAGTCTCTTCCCCCTCTCCCTCTCTCTCTCTCTCTCTCTCTCTCTCTCTCTCTCTCTCTCTCTCTCTCTCTCTCTCTCTCTCTCTCTCTCTCTCTATCTCTCTCTCTCTCTCTCTCTATCTCTCTCTCGGGAGTCCCTTCCCTCTCTCTCTCTCTCTGGAGTCCGTTCCCCCCCCCCCTCTCTCTCTCTCTCTGGAGTCCCTTCCCCCTCTCTCTCTCTCTCTCTCTCTCTGGAGTCCCTTCCCTCTCTCTCTATCTCTCTCTCTCTCTGGAGTCCCTTCCTCTTTTTCTATCTCTCCTTCTCCGTCTCTTGATCTCAATCTCTCACTCGCTCTGTCTCTCACTGTCTTCCTCACTGTCCTCCTCTCGCTCTCTCTCTCTCTCTCTGCTCACTCTCCTAAGAGGAGGAGGAGGATGAAGAGGGGTGGAGAGGAGGAGAGAGTAGGAGGATGAAGAGGAAGAGAGGAGAGGAGAAATAGATATTCCTTTCTTAATGCTCTCTACAGTATGTTGTGACCATAAACTAGTGTACATGAGGAGTGATTAACCTCTGTGTGCTGATATGACACTTAGAGAGACCAGGGAGGAGGATCACACCTATTGATCAGCCAGTACCAATCAATACAGAGCCATGAGAAAACAGCACAATAGTTGAGTTATGATTGAATGGTGTGGTGTGATAGGTGAACCTGCCTTGACTGGTCTACATGTCTCCCTAATGTAATATAAATGTAAACAGGATATAACATATGTCAGTATGATATGTAAACAAATGACTATCTTCTGACTATGCTACCAAATGACTAATCTAGCTGTTGTCCCAAAGCAACACTGTGTTGTGTCACCGTGGCAATGGTGATGTAGTACACATAGACTTGTGAGGTAGTACACATGGAATCAGCATGACTAATGAAATCAGGATGTTGACTTTGAAACAATGTGAGAGCAACGTGAGAGCAACGCTGTTGCAACACTTTAGAAATGTCAATGCTACATAATGAGAACAGTCAAGTAAACACTTTCATATGATGTCTGTCTGTCTGTCTGTCTGTCTGTCTGTCTGTCTGTTTGTCTGACTGCTGGGAAGTCAGAGAGAGGCAGGTAGGACCAGGCAGGGAGTCCCGTCCCTTCCCTCTCTCTCTCTGGCGTCCTGTCCCTTCCAAACACATTAACACAACACAACAACACAACACAACACAACAACACAACACAACAACACAACACAACAACACAACAACACAACACAATAACACTGTTGTCATGATAACAAAATACTACATGCATTGTTCAACTTTTAATGCACAGACACGATGGCATATGCATTATACACATGGATGTTGTTTTCTACATATGTGCTACTACAGTAGTGGCCTGAGGCCACACGTTTAATGTGTGGTGAAATTTGTTGTGAAATGTATTGTAAGGAAATGTAAATTGTGTAACTGTCTTGGAAGAATCTAACGGGGATCCATAATAAATACAAATACAAACATTTCTAAAAAGCACTTGACCTGCTTTAATGTTGCTACCACTCAATAGCTTGTTCAACAGAGTACAGACTAATCATGAAGCAGTACAACGGTAGCATGATCCTAGCCTAGCCTCCTCTCCTCTGAGACCTCCCGACCTCAGTCCTACAGGCAACAACCCTGCCTGCTGACTACCTTACCTACAGTACCTACAGCCCTACCAGAGCAGTACTACCTACCTACCTACAGCCTTACCAGAGCAGTACTACCTACCTACAGCCCTACCAGAGCAGTACTAACTACCTACAGCCCTACCAGAGCAGTACTACCTACCTACAGCCCTACCAGAGCAGTACTACCTACCTACAGCCCTACCAGAGCAGTACTACCTACCTACAGCCCTACCAGAGCAGTACTAACTACCTACAGCCCTACCAGAGCAGTACTACCTACCTACAGCCCTACCAGAGCAGTACTACCTACCTACAGCCCTACCAGAGCAGTACTACCTACCTACAGCCCTACCAGAGCAGTACTACCTACCTACAGTCCTACCAGAGCAGTACTAACTACCTACAGCCCTACCAGAGCAGTACTATCTACCTACAGCCCTACCAGAGCAGTAGTACCTACCTACCTACAGCCCTACCAGAGCAGAACTACCTACCTACAGCCCTACCAGAACAGTACTACCAACATACGTACAGCCCTACCAGAGCAGTAAACTACCTACCTACAGCCCTACCAGAGCAGTACTAACTACCTACCTACAGTCCTACCAGAGCAGTACTACCTACATACCTTCAGCCCTACCAAAGCAGTACTAACTACCTACCTACAGCCCTACCAGAGCAGTACTAACTAACTACCTACAGCCCTACCAGAGCAGTACTAACTACCTACAGACCTACCAGAGCAGTACTAACTACCTACCTACAGCCCTACCAGAGCAGTACTACCTACATACCTACAGCCCTACCAGAGCAGTACTAACTACCTACAGCCCTACCAGAGCAGTACTAACTACCTACAGCCCAACCAGAGCAGTACTACCTACCTACAGCCCTACCAGAGCAGTACTACCTACCTACCTACAGCCCTACCAGAGCAGTACTAACTACCTACCTACAGCCCTACCAGAGCAGTACTAACTACCTACCTACAGTCCTACCAGAGCAGTACTACCTACCTAAAGCCCTACCAGAGCAGAACTACCTACCTACAGCCCTACCAGAGCAGAACTACCTACCTACAGCCCTACCAGAGCAGAACTACCTACCTACAGCCCTACCAGAGCGGTACTACCTACCTACCTACAGCCCTACCAGAGCAGTACTAACTACCTACCTACAGCCCTACCAGAACAGTACTAACTACCTACCTACAGCCCTACCAGAGCAGAACTACCTACCTACAGCCCTACCAGAGCAGTACTAACTACCTACAGCCCTACCAGAGCAGTACTAACTACCTACCTACAGCCCTACCAGAGCAGTACTAACTACCTACAGCCCTACCAGAGCAGTACTAACTACCTACAGCCCAACCAGAGCAGTACTAACTACCTACAGCCGTACCAGAGCAGTACTACCTACCTACCTACAGCCCTACCAGAGCAGTACTAACTACCTACCTACAGCCCTACCAGAGCAGTACTAACTACCTACCTACAGTCCTACCAGAGCAGTACTACCTACCTACAGCCCTACCAGAGCAGAACTACCTACCTACAGCCCTACCAGAGCAGAACTACCTACCTACAGCCCTACCAGAGCAGAACTACCTACCTACAGCCCTACCAGAGCGGTACTACCTACCTACCTACAGCCCTACTAGAGCAGTACTAACTACCTACAGCCCTACCAGAACAGTACTAACTACCTACCTACAGCCCTACCAGAGCAGAACTACCTACCTACAGCCCTACCAGAGCAGTACTAACTACCTACAGCCCTACCAGAGCAGTACTAACTACCTACCTACAGCCCTACCAGAGCAGTACTAACTACCTACAGCCCTACCAGAGCAGTACTACCTACCTACAGCCCTACCAGAGCAATACTAACTACCTACCGAACTACAGCCCTACCAGAGCAGTACTAACTATCTACCTACAGCCCTACCAGAGCAGTACTAACTACCTACAGCCCTACCAGAGCAGTACTAACTACCTACCTACAGCCCTACCAGAGCAGTACTAACTACCTACAGCCCTACCAGAGCAGTACTACCTACCTACAGCCCTACCAGAGCAATACTAACTACCTACCGAACTACAGCCCTACCAGAGCAGAACTACCTACCTACAGCCCTACCAGAGCAGTACTAACTACCTACAGCCCTACCAGAGCAGTACTAACTACCTACCTACAGCCTTACCAGAGCAGTACTAACTACCTACAGCCCTACCAGAGCAGTACTACCTACCTACAGCCCTACCAAAGCAGTAATACCTACCCAACTACAGCCCTACCAGAGCAGTACTAGCAACCTACTTACAGCCCTACCAGAGAAGTACTACCTACCTACAGCCCTACCAGAGCAGAACTACCTACCTACAGCCCTACCAGAGAAGTAGTACCTACCTACAGCCCTACCAGAGCAGTACTAACTATCTACCTACATTCCTACCAGAGCAATACTAATTACCTACCTACAGCCCTACCAGAGAAGTAGTACCTACCTACAGCCCTACCAGAGAAGTACTACCTACCTACAGCCCTACCAGAGAAGTACTACCTACCTACAGCCCTACCAGAGCAGTACTAACTATCTAGCTACAGACCTACCAGAGAAGTACTAGCAACCTACTTACAGCCCTACCAGAGAAGTACTACCTACCTACAGCCCTACCAGAGAAGTAATACCTACCCAACTACAGCCCTACCAGAGCAGTACTACCTACCTACAGCCCTACCAGAGAAGTACTACCTACCTACAGACCTACCAGAGAAGTACTAGCAACCTACTTACAGCCCTACCAGAGAAGAACTACCTACCTACAGCCCTACCAGAGAAGTACTACCTACCTACAGACCTACCAGAGAAGTACTAGCAACCTACTTACAGCCCTACCAGAGAAGTACTACCTACCTACAGCCCTACCAGAGAAGTACTACGTACCCAACTACAGCCCTACCAGAGCAGTACTACCTACCTACAGACCTACCAGAGAAGTACTAGCAACCTACTTACAGCCCTACCAGAGAAGTACTACCTACCTACAGCCCTACCAGAGAAGTACTACCTACCTACCTACCTACCTACCTACCTACCTACCTACCTACCTACCTACCTACCTACCTACCTACCTACCTACCTACCTACCTACCTACCTACCTACCTACCTACCTACCTACCTACCTACCTACCTACCTACCTACCTACCTACAGCCCTACCAGAACAGTACTACCTACCTACAGCCCTACCAGAGCAGTACTAATTACCTACCTACAGCCCTACCAGAACAGTACTACCTACCTACCTACCTACAGCCCTACCAGAGCAGTACTACCTACCTACAGCCCTACCAGACCAGTACAAACTACCTACAGCCCTACCAGAGCAGTAGTAACTACCTACAGCCCTACGAGAGCAGCAGCCCTACCTCTTTGACCTGGCTCAGCCTCCCTGGAGCAGGGTGGTAGTTCTGGTTGTTCTGGTGGTGGTGGAAGGTGTTCTGGGTCCTGGCCCGGCGGGCCGCAGCAGGGGATCTGTGATGGGTGATGGTAACGACCCCTCCAACCCCAGGGAAGAAAGGCTTTCTCTGGGTACCAGGTGAGGAGGAGGTGGTGGAGGTGAAGGAGGAGGCGACGGGCGGGGCAGGGTGGTGGTGGCTGAGTGGAGGAGGGAGCAGGGAGAAGCTGCGTGTCCGGCCCTGGGTGGAGGAGGAGGTGGTGAAGGAGGTGGAGGAGGTGCCCTGAAAGAGACAGCAGCAGCAGGAGTGAGAGGAGCTGGAGCAGTCGGGTAGAGGAGTCCGACACTGCTGCTTCTTCCTGGCTGTACCTCCTCCTCCTCCTCCTCCTCCTGCTCCGCTAACACTGCCATGCTCAGCTGTCACACACAAGGGCATCTTCTGCCTGCCTGGGTCTGCCTCCCTCTGCCTGACCGAGCTGACAGGACAGGACAGAACCTGCCAGCCAGCCACACAGCCGCGGGAGGAGTGAGGTATAGAGGGGTGATGGCCAGTGAAGGGAGGCAGTGAGAGGCAGGGTTAGAGAGGTAGGGAGGGACTGAGGGAGGGAGGGAGGGACGGACGGAGGGAGGGAGGGAGAGAGGAGCATGCAGGTAAGCCAGACCAGATCAGAACATCCTGCTCAGATAGCATAGCAGTCAGGATACACAGAGAGCAGAGCCACCGAGCTTAGGGAGTCACCACCACTAAGGTTTCAGTCTCCACAGCACTTTTACAGAACACACACAACACTGCTGTGCTTAGTACACCACTGCACACTGCAATAAAACCTATTGAAGTACAGAAATCACCAGGGGACCATGCTATTACAGTCAGTAACCAAACAGATAATATGCATTGGCTACTGTAGATTCTCATCAAATACTTTTACAAAAGGTGCTAGCATCCCTTGAAAAGGTTTCTGAGTTTTGTATCTGCATAATTCTCTGTAAAGGAAGGAGTTAATTCCATCCATACTAACATTCCATTTGTGCTACATCCATCTCAGTAAAACTCAGTTCAGTTCCTACCTCACTCACTCAAAGATACAACATATTCCAGAAGCACACTCTCTTACGACTCTCTCCTCCAGACACACAGACACATCTAGAGTAAAGTCTCATCCATCCAGACTGATAAAAGGTCCATTACCAAACCAATCAGTGGTAATACATTTAAGCCAGGACAGGAGGAATGATGGACTTGGTTTATAAGGTAGCTGGGTTTAGATAACAGGCTGTCTGTCTAATGGGCCTGGCTCTCTCAGGCTCTCTCTACTCTTCTCTCCAGGTAAATCACATCATCCTAATTACTCAGTAGAAGCCCTGCAATTACAAGGAGCCATTTCCCCAGTTTCACCCTTCTCTTATAGCCTCCCAGTTGTTTTAACTCACCTGTATAGTCAGTACAATGTTATGTGAGATTATGGTAGTGAATTGGCTGGTGTGCTCATGGACATGGGCAATACACACACACACACACACACACACACACACACACACACACACACACACACACACACACACACACTAACTTAGTTGAACTGTTGGTGCAAAACAACCGGGTCCGTACAACAACACAACCAACACTACTTCCTTGTCTGAGCCTGAGTTTAACACTTCATCAAAATACAATGTTCTGCCGTTTAACTCTGTTGTCCTGAGTCTCTGGATTAGTTTAATTAACTATACTATACAGGTCGATGGCAGAGAAATACTTCAATAGTTAAAAGTACGTATGATATGAGCGAGGGTAATAATAGTTTACTTAATATACAGTCTGGTTAAATGAACAGGTAAGTGAATATTTTGCATGGTTACATTAACTGTACAGGTAAATAACAGGAAGAGATACTTAAATAGATAAATGTGTGTATGATATAATTTAGGGTAATAATAGTAATTCCCTTAAAATACAGTCTTTAGTGCGCAGGGTTTAATTACAGATAAATGCACTTATTGCACATTCGATATACTAAAAGCAATGAGAAAAGATACAACTGACAAGATACTAATATGCATTCCTGAGTGAATGACTACGTAAGTTAAGTCCAAGAATGACTTACAATATTGCATGTGATATGATATAACAACTGTATATGAATATGTATATACAGACCTGAATGAATAAATAAATAAGTCCTGGGTGAATGAGTGATTACAGACCAGAGTTACTCACGGATGGATGCATAATTGTTAAACTAGGTCCTAACACCCCAACAGTTCCAGGTGAGGCATTAAATAGTCTAATAGCTGCCGGCAGGAAGGAACTCCTGTAGCGCTCTCTGACACACCGTGGTGGGATCAGTCTGTGACTGAAGGTGCTCCTCTGCGTCATAACCATGGCACGCAGAGGGTGGGTGACGTTGTCCATAATGGCCAGCAGTTTGGCCAGGATCCGTCTCTCCGCCACCTCCTCTAGAGTGTCAAGGCTAATCCCCAGGACAGAGCTAGCCTTCCTGATCAGCTTACTTACCCGAGAAGCATCATCAGCTTTTATGTTGGCGCCCCAGCACACCACTGCAAAAAACATGGCACTGGCCACCACAGACTGGTTCCTGGGTAGGCCTATCATACAACCAGCTCTTCCTGGGTAGGCCTATCATACAACCAGCTCTTCCTGGGTAGGCCTATCATACAACCAGCTCTTCCTGGGTAGGCCTATCATACAACCAGCTCTTCCTGGTTAGGCCTATCATACAACCAGCTCTTCCTGGGTAGGCCTATCATACAACCAGCTGGCATTAATACGTGTCACATATCAGTTTGCAAACATTGTAAAAAAAACATCTCAATTGTCAGCAGAAACCGCATTTGTTTAAGCAAGTCAGCCATATCAGCTATGTTTTTTAAATGGCAGTAAATGAGGCTGAATGAACTGTTTTGCTGCCAGACAAGGCTCCGCTGATAGCCAGGTGTAGCGGTGGTAAGGTGTTGGGACTGCTGTTGGGACGCAAACAGTTTGTGGGCACCATTTGTCAACGTTATAGTCCAATTAATGTATTGTTTAGTGTTGTGTTGTGTAATGGCTTTGCTGGCATGCATCCCACATTTTATATTGTTTGGCCCACAAAGATTTACATGCTAAAATCGCCATTGCTTGTTAGTCTATAATTCTCTGTTGTAACTAAGTGCTGATGTTTCTATATTTGACCTGTTTAACTGACACTATCAAATGTCTGCTAGTGTTAAATGTTACGGTTAAAGTTTGGCTCCAGACTGGGCCGTGGACACTGATTTTGTCTCTGAGACTGTGTGATTCTGGAGCAGCTGATGTTGTGACTTGTGACTGCTTCCTGTCCATAATGATTAAAGGACAAAATGCTGCTATTCCCATTCCTCACCACCTCTTACAGGAAGAGAAAAATAGAGAAAATAACAGAGAGAGAGAAAAGAAAAGAGAGAGAGAAAGAAACTAAGAACAAGGAAAGATGTAAAGCAACATTCTACATTATGTAAAGGAGGAGGTGGTATAACCTATAGATTCTACAGTATGTAAAGGAGGAGGTGGTATAACCTATATATTCTACATTATGTAAAGGAGGAGGTGGTATAACCTATATATTCTACATTATGTAAAGGAGGTGGTATAACCTATATATTCTACAGTATGTAAAGGAGGAGGTGGTATAACCTATATATTCTACAGTATGTAAAGGAGGTGGTATAACCTATATATTCTACAGTATGTAAAGGAGGTGGTATAACCTATATATTCTACAGTATGTAAAGGAGGAGGTGGTATAACCTATAGATTCTACATTATGTAAAGGAGGAGGTGGTATAACCTATATATTCTACATTATGTAAAGGAGGAGGTGGTATAACCTATATATTCTACATTATGTAAAGGAGGAGGTGGTATAACCTATATATTCTACAGTATGTAAAGGAGGAGGTGGTATAACCTATATATTCTACAGTATGTAAAGGAGGAGGTGTTATAACCTATATATTCTACAGTATGTAAAGGAGGAGGTGGTATAACCTATATATTCTACAGTATGTAAAGGAGGAGGTGGTATAACCTATATATTCTACATTATGTAAAGGAGGTGGTATAACCTATATATTCTACAGTATGTAAAGGAGGAGGTGGTATAACCTATATATTCTACATTATGTAAAGGAGGAGGTGTTATAACCTATAGATTCTACAGTATGTAAAGGAGGTGGTATAACCTATATATTCTACAGTATGTAAAGGAGGTGGTATAACCTATAGATTCTACATTATGTAAAGGAGGAGGTGGTATAACCTATACATTCTACAGTATGTAAAGGAGGAGGTGGTATAACCTATAGATTCTACATTATGTAAAGGAGGAGGTGGTATAACCTATAGATTCTACATTATGTAAAGGAGGAGGTGGTATAACCTATAGATTCTACAGTATGTAAAGGAGGAGGTGGTATAACCTATATATTCTACATTATGTAAAGGAGGAGGTGGTATAACCTATAGATTCTACATTATGTAAAGGAGGAGGTGGTATAACCTATATATTCTACAGTATGTAAAGGAGGAGGTGGTATAACCTATAGATTCTACATTATGTAAAGGAGGAGGTGGTATAACCTATATATTCTACAGTATGTAAAGGAGGAGGTGTTATAACCTATATATTCTACAGTATGTAAAGGAGGTGGTATAACCTATATATTCTACATTATGTAAAGGAGGAGGTGGTATAACCTATACATTCTACATTATGTAAAGGAGGAGGTGGTATAACCTATAGATTCTACATTATGTAAAGGAGGAGGTGGTATAACCTATATATTCTACAGTATGTAAAGGAGGAGGTATAACCTATAGATTCTACAGTATGTAAAGGAGGAGGTGGTATAACCTATAGATTCTACAGTATGTAAAGGAGGAGGTGGTATAACCTATATATTCTACATTATGTAAAGGAGGAGGTGGTATAACCTATAGATTCTACATTATGTAAAGGAGGAGGTGGTATAACCTATATATTCTACAGTATGTAAAGGAGGAGGTGGTATAACCTATAGATTCTACATTATGTAAAGGAGGAGGTGGTATAACCTATATATTCTACAGTATGTAAAGGAGGAGGTGTTATAACCTATATATTCTACAGTATGTAAAGGAGGTGGTATAACCTATATATTCTACATTATGTAAAGGAGGAGGTGGTATAACCTATACATTCTACATTATGTAAAGGAGGAGGTGGTATAACCTATAGATTCTACATTATGTAAAGGAGGAGGTGGTATAACCTATATATTCTACAGTATGTAAAGGAGGAGGTATAACCTATAGATTCTACAGTATGTAAAGGAGGAGGTGGTATAACCTATATATTCTACATTATGTAAAGGAGGAGGTGGTATAACCTATAGATTCTACAGTATGTAAAGGAGGAGGTGGTATAACCTATATATTCTACAGTATGTAAAGGAGGAGGTGGTATAACCTATATATTCTACAGTATGTAAAGGAGGAGGTGGTATAACCTATATATTCTACAGTATGTAAAGGAGGTGGTATAACCTATATATTCTACAGTATGTAAAGGAGGTGGTATAACCTATATATTCTACAGTATGTAAAGGAGGAGGTGGTATAACCTATATATTCTACATTATGTAAAGGAGGATGTGGTATAACCTATAGATTCTACATTATGTAAAGGAGGAGGTGGTATAACCTATATATTCTACATTATGTAAAGGAGGAGGTGGTATAACCTATAGATTCTACAGTATGTAAAGGAGGTGGTATAACCTATATATTCTACAGTATGTAAAGGAGGAGGTGGTATAACCTATAGATTCTACAGTATGTAAAGGAGGTGGTATAACCTATATATTCTACATTATGTAAAGGAGGAGGTGGTATAACCTATATATTCTACATTATGTAAAGGAGGAGGTGGTATAACCTATAGATTCTACAGTATGTAAAGGAGGTGGTATAACCTATATATTCTACATTATGTAAAGGAGGAGGTGGTATAACCTATAGATTCTACATTATGTAAAGGAGGAGGTGGTATAACCTATATATTCTACATTATGTAAAGGAGGAGGTGGTATAACCTATAGATTCTACAGTATGTAAAGGAGGTGGTATAACCTATATATTCTACAGTATGTAAAGGAGGAGGTGGTATAACCTATAGATTCTACAGTATGTAAAGGAGGAGGTGGTATAACCTATATATTCTACATTATGTAAAGGTAATGCACAGTAGCCTACCTTGGCACTCGAGTCAGAGTGGCGCCGGGCACACAGCTGCAGCTGACTCATCCAGAGCTGCTGTTCCCCAGCGTCCGAAGCTAGAGAGAGAGAGAGAGAGAGAGAGAGAGAGAGAGAGAGAGAGAGAGAGAGAGAGAGAGAGAGAGAGAGAGAGAGAGAGAGAGAGAGAGAGAGAGTGAGAGAGAGACAACGAGAGAGAGAACGAGAGAAAAAGAGAGAGAGAGAGAGAGAGAGAGAGAGAGAGAGAGAGAGAGAGAGGGGCACGGTTACTGCTGAGTATAGGATCTGAGACATACACACTTAAATGTTAAGGAAGTGCTGACTCTCAGACTGGAAACTGTGAAGAAACTAAACATGTCTCTCCAGTCTCAACATACCCCCAAATATAGAACATTACAGTTATGTCCCACAGCAGCAGCAGCAAGGCCAGTTAGGAAACCGCTAGACAAAGTATGAATTGGAGTTTCCAGGCTTAAAGCCCTCAGAGTGGTTGTTGTGTCCAACTGGCGAGCCCGGGTGGGGTCGGACGTTGAGGCTACGTCCTAAATGGCACCCTATTCCCCTTATGGAGCATGGAAATGTTGTGGTTTTTATAAAGACAAAAGCTGCTTTGAAACGTCAGTCTAAAATGGCTAATGAAGGAAGGAAATAAAAGAGGAAACCTGTGGTTGAGAGAGGTGAACAGTGAAGGAAATACAAGACGAAACCTGTGGTTGAGAGAGGTGAACAGTGGAGGAGTTGCAGAGGTAAGGATGAGTTAGCCTGGTGCCAGGTCATTGGAGGAAAGGATGAGTTAGCCTGGTGCCAGGTCATTGGAGGAGTTGTGGAGGTAAGGATGAGTTAGCCTGGTGCCAGGTCATTGTAGGAGTTGTGGAGGTAAGGATGAGTTAGCCTGGTGCCAGGTCATTGTAGGAGTTGTGGAGGTAAGGATGAGTTAGCCTGGTGCCAGGTCATTGGAGGAGTGGTGGTGGTAAGGATGAGTTAGCCTGTTCCAAAATCTGTTTGTGCTGTCTTGAACAAACAGATATGGGACCAGGCTCTAAGAATGACGCACACATCCAGTAACATACTGCCATGACTTGAGGTCACAGGTCATTTGATGGAGCCATCTCTGCCAAGCTCATCTCCCAAAGGGAGGGGGTGGGGGGGGTGGGGGGGGGGGTTGAGTGGATTGGAGTGCTGAAAGGGGGAGCTTTGACACCAACCAGACTTTCTCTCACTTTCCCTCTCACAGGAAAAGAGAGGAGGAGGGAAAATGCCCAGTTTATGCTCACTTTATGCCCATGAAACAAGACATTGGGAAAATTATTAATTTTATTATGTGTGTTGAAAATGAGGACTCTTGGCATCTGGATATGAATGTCGTATATGTGGTGTTATTAAGGTTTAAATAAAGGTGTGATTATGAAAACATTGTAACTTGAAGAGTTTCCAAACTGTCTATATGACGTCTACATTCATTACATTTGGCAAGAAATATCCAGATTAAAGAGAATGTTTTTGTGATGATAAAACTGTGATTTTAGCTGTTTACCTGAGATCAAAGTCATTCTCAAACCTTGCTTGCCCAAGCTACGCTCAGGGAAATCAAATAAGCAAGTCGTAAACAACAGAAACACCCTCTTCTACCTGAAAGGTATAAAACCTTTGAGACTCCCTATCTCTCTCTCTTGACTGGAGGACGTTGGTGCTGCAGCCGGAGGTCTACGATAGGTCACAACCTCCACAAAAAGACAATACGTGGTTCCCACAGAGGAACTCTGAAACAATCAACGCTACGGTCAACAACTGTATTTGGTGAATTCGAGCAGAACCACCCGGTTATTCTCTCAAAAGTCATTGCTTGTCTACATTGATCACATCCCCAAACTGTGGGGATATCGACACGGCTGATTAGCCGTCTCCAGGAACGAGTCCTATAGGAAGCAGACACCGAAAGGAAAGGACATCGTGACATCTTGTGGACAATCAGAGACTTACACCAGAGACCGGTACCCATCAGAGGTGGTGCAAGCCAGAACCGAAGAGAAGGAATCAGTGCACAAGTAAATACATGCATTATATTCTGACCCATGAGCGCGGCAGTGCGGGCCAGGTATTAAGGCTAAGCTCAGCGTAGTTTCCAAATGTATTGGATTTTGTTGCTCTGTCTATTTCTCTATCTACCTCTCTCTCTACCTCTCTCTCTCTCTCTCTCTCTCACTCTCTCTCTCTCTCTCTCTCTCTCTCTCTCTCTCTCTCTCTCTCTCTCTCTCTCTCTCTCTCTCTCTCTAAATCTCCATCAGGTGTAGCCAGTGTAATATTGAACAGATCCACTAGGGACCTGTTATCCTATTAAATGCATTGTATTAGAACCATGTTTCTATAACCATTACTGTGTATCCTGTATTATCATTTAGTTAGTAAATAAATCATTTGAACCCATTAGTGAATACGGAAGGATCAGTTTGCTGGGGTTTGTGCAGATTGACGGACTCATGACCGTTCTAGGACGAGACTGATGAGGCAACATTAATTAAATAAGGGCTGCTATATATTGGAAGATGGGACAAACATTTGAGTTAAATTCGGAGAGTAGCAACTCAGTAGAATACATTTCTCTCCGTGGAGCCCCTGGAATCCTAATGAGGTAATTACTGCAGGATTAATTTAAATCCCATAATTTGACAAAGGTAATTATTCAATAAATAGTAGTCACCATTTTAATGATAGACAAAGTTACGACAATACCTTTGAGTTTGTAATATGTTACCTCATCTGGTCCACGATCTGTCTGGACCAGTCAGGCCAAGAGAAGCACAATAACTCACTTTGTCTAATACCATCTGTAGAGTAACAGACATCTTCCACCTACCTCTGAGTTTGTAGGCCTCGCCAGTGGCAGAGCGGACAGTGAACATGTGTGGTAGTTCATCGCTGGGGGCCACAGAGGCACCTATGAGGGGTAGGGAACCCCGAGGCTTCTGATTCTTACTGTGCTCGTTCACAAAGTACTGCAGCTGACCCATGTCTGGATCCAACACAAAATACCTGCAGGAGAGGATAGAGAGAAAGAAACAGTGGTACAAAATAATAAAGTTTACTCAAAAATGCAACAAAGTCTAAAATATTATGTAGAAGGAGGGAGGGAGGGGGGAGAGGGGGAGAAGAAGGAAGGAAAGACTGTAAAATAGCCATGTTGAATGATTTGCCTGTTCTCTGAACCTTGGAACCCCCCCTCTACAGCAGCAAACCCATGTGACTGGGGCGGACTATGAGATGTATCTATAGTGTGGGTGTACTGTATGAAGACTTGTACGTTCCCTCCTCATCACCCTTCATATCAATAAGTGGCTGAGAGAGGGTGAGAGAGGGTGATTCAGGGGTGAGAGTGGCTGAGAGAGGGGGAGAGAGGGTGATTCGGGGGTGAGAGTGTCTGAGAGAGGGGGAGAGAGAGTGATTAGAGGTTATACAGGGTTTGTTAGGTGCTGTGGCCCAGGCACAGTGTAACGTCTGTCCAACATGCTAAAGTCAAGCCATGCCTGGTGAGAGTTAAAGATATCTGGTCAGATAGTATCAACATTACTGGCATACTGAAACATACCAGATATCTGGTCAGATAGTATCAACATTACTGACATACTGAAACATACCAGATATTTGGTCAGATAGTATCTACATTACTGGCATACTGAAACATACCAGATATCTGGTCAGATAGTATCAACATTACTGACATACTGAAACATACCAGATATCTGGTCAGATAGTATCAACATTACTGACATACTGAAACATACCAGATATCTGGTCAGATAGTATCAACATTACTGACATACTGAAACATACCAGATATCTGGTCAGATAGTATCAACATTACTGACATACTGAAACATACCAGATATCTGGTCAGATAGTATCAACATTACTGACATACTGAAACATACCAGATATCTGGTCAGATAGTATCAACATTACTGACATACTGAAACATACCAGATATCTGGTCAGATAGTATCAACATTACTGACATACTGAAACATTCCAGATATCTGGTCAGATAGTATCAACATTACTGACATACTGAAACATACCAGATATCTGGTCAGATAGTATCAACATTACTGACATACTGAAACATACCAGATATCTGGTCAGATAGTATCAACATTACTGACATACTGAAACATACCAGATATCTGGTCAGATAGTATCAACATTACTGACATACTGAAACATACCAGATATCTGGTCAGATAGTATCAACATTACTGACATACTGAAACATACCAGATATCTGGTCAGATAGTATCAACATTACTGACATACTGAAACATACCAGATATCTGGTCAGATAGTATCAACATTACTGACATACTGAAACATTCCAGATATCTGGTCAGATAGTATCAACATTACTGACATACTGAAACATACCAGATATCTGGTCAGATAGTATCAACATTACTGACATACTGAAACATACCAGATATCTGGTCAGATAGTATCAACATTACTGACATACTGAAACATTCCAGATATCTGGTCAGATAGTATCAACATTACTGACATACTGAAACATACCAGATATCTGGTCAGATAGTATCAACATTACTGACATACTGAAACATACCAGATATCTGGTCAGATAGTATCAACATTACTGACATACTGAAACATACCAGATATCTGGTCAGATAGTATCAACATTACTGACATACTGAAACATTCCAGATATCTGGTCAGATAGTATCAACATTACTGACATACTGAAACATACCAGATATCTGGTCAGATAGTATCAACATTACTGACATACTGAAACATACCAGATATCTGGTCAGATAGTATCAACATTACTGACATACTGAAACATTCCAGATATCTGGTCAGATAGTATCAACATTACTGACATACTGAAACATACCAGATATCTGGTCAGATAGTATCAACATTACTGACATACTGAAACATACCAGATATCTGGTCAGATAGTATCAACATTACTGACATACTGAAACATACCAGAATAATATTGTAGACTAATATACTGAAACGGTGACTGAGTTTATCAGGTAGTAACCCTAATGCCACAGTAAATACTTCTCCATGATGATACATTAACAGTCACAGTACCCACTGCCATATACATTAATTGTCACAGTACCCACTGTGACAATTAAAACCTACCCTTACCAGAAACCGTGGGTATATGGCAGCATTCGCGTGAAACTGAAAGTTGAACCACCGTATTTAACCACGGCAAGGTGACTGGGAATATGGCAGAATACAAACAGTGTAGTTATTCCCTCCATAAGGCAATCAAACAGGCAAAACGTCAGTATAGAGACAAAGTGGAATCACAATTCAACGGCTCAGACACCAGACGTATATGTCAGGGTCTACAGACAATCACGGACTGCAAAAGGAAAACCAGCCACATCGCTGAGACCGATGTTGCTTCCGGACAAGCTAAACACCTTCTTCTCCCACTTTGAAGATAACACAGTGCCACCGACGCGGCCTGCTACCAAGGACTGTGGGCTCTCCTTCTCTGTGGCCGATGTGAGGAAAACATTTAAATGTGTTAACCCTCGCAAGGCTGCCGGCCCAGACTGCATCCCTAGCCGCGTCCTCAGAGCATGGCAGACCAACTGGCTGGTGTGTTTACAGGCATATTCAATCTCTCCCTATCCCAGTCTGTTGTCCCCACATGCTTCAAGATGGCCACCATTGTTCCTGTACCCTAGAAGGCAAAGGTAACTGAACTAAATGACTATCGCCCCGTAGCACTCACCTCTGTCATCATGAAGTGCTTCAAGAGATTAGTCAAGGATCATATCACCTCCACCTTACCTGCCACCCTAGACCCACTTCAATTTGCTTACCGCCCCAATAGACCCACAGACAATGCAATCGCCATCTCACTGCACACTGCCCTATCCCATCTGGACAAGAGGAATACCTATGTAAGAATGCTGTTCATTGACTATAGCTCAGCATTCAACACCATAGTACCCTCCAAGCTCATCATTAAGCTCGAGGCCCTGGGTCCAAACCTCACCTTGTGCAACTAGGTCCTGGACTTCCTGGCGGGCTGCCCCCAGGTGGTGAAGGTAGGAAACAACACCTCCACTTCTCTGATCCTCAACACTGGGGCCCCACAAGGGTGCGTGCTCAGCCCAATCCTGTACTCCCTGTTCACCCATGACTGCGTGGCCAAGCACGCCTCCAACTCAATCATCAGGTTTGCAGACAACACAGCAGTAGTAGGCTTGATTACCAACAATGACGAATAATAGGGTTAATGTATCATCATGGAGAAGTATTTACTGTGGCATTAGGGTTATAACCATGTTAATGTATCATCATGGAGAAGTATCTACTGTGACATTAGGGTTATAACCATGTTAATGTATCATCATGGAGAAGTATTTACTGTGACATTAGGGTTATAATCATGTTAATGTATCATCATGGAGAAGTATCTACTGTGACATTAGGGTTATAATCATGTTAATGTATCATCATGGAGAAGTATTTACTGTGACATTAGGGTTATAATCATGTTAATGTATCATCATGGAGAAGTATCTACTGTGACATTAGGGTTATAACCATGTTAACGTATCATCATGGAGAAGTATTTACTGTGACATTAGGGTTATAACCATGTTAATGTATCATCATGGAGAAGTATTTACTGTGACATTAGGGTTATAACCATGTTAATGTATCATCATGGAGAAGTATTTACTGTGGCATTAGGGTTATAACCATGTTAATGTATCATCATGGAGAAGTATTTACTGTGGCATTAGGGTTATAACTATGTTAATGTATCATCATGGAGAAGTATTTACTGTGACATTAGGGTTATAACCATGTTAATGTATCATCATGGAGAAGTATTTACTGTGGCATTAGGGTTATAACCATGTTAATATATCATCATGGAGAGTATCTACTGTGACATTAGGGTTATAACCATGTTAATGTATCATCATGGAGAAGTATTTACTGTGACATTAGGGTTATAATCATGTTAATGTATCATCATGGAGAAGTATCTACTGTGACATTAGGGTTATAACCATGTTAATGTATCATCATGGAGACGTATTTACTGTGACATTAGGGTTATAATCATGTTAATGTATCATCATGGAGAAGTATCTACTGTGACATTCCCAAAAAATAATGAGATTAGAAACGTAATTAAGGTTGCATCTCAAATAACACCCTATTCCAGGTCTGGGCAACTCCAGTCCTCGGGGGCCTGATTGGTGTCACACTATTTCCACATCCCCAGCAAACACAGCTGATTAAACTAAGTGCATTTTAACTGAAGATCATGATGAGTTGTTTATTAGAGTCAGGTGTGTTAGATGGGGCGACACCAGTCAGGTCCCCTATTCCCTGTATAGTGCACTACTTTTGACCAGAGCCCATGGAGTTTTAAAAATAGATTCAAAAAGGGATCCCATGCGGCTCTGGTCAAAAGTAGTGCACTATAAAGGAACTAGGTTGCCATTTGGGACGCACAGTTAGATAGCGGAGGAAGAGAAGGTGTGGAGAGAGAGAGAGAGAGAGAGAGAGAGAGAGAGAGAGAGAGAGAGAGAGAGAGAGAGAGAGAGAGAGAGAGAGAGAGAGAGAGAGAGAGAGCGAGAGAGAGAGAGAGAGACTCAGACTCAGACTCAGTGAGCATAGCCTTGCTATTGAGAAAGGCCGCCGTAGGCAGACCTGGCTCTCAAGAGAAGATGTGCACGCTGCCCACAAAATGAGGTGGAAACTGAGCTGCCCTTCCTAACCTCCTGCCAAATGTATGACCATATTAGAGACACATGTTTCCCTCAGATTACACAGATCCACAAAGAACTCCCATATCTACTGGGTGAAATACCACAGTGTTCCATCACAGCAGTAAGATGTGTGACCTGTTGTCACAAGAAAAGGGCAACCAGTGAAGAACAAACACCATGTAAATACAACACATATTTATGTTTATTTATTTTACCTTTTATACTTGAACTACAACACTGTTGTTTATTTCACTTTTGTTTATTATCTATTTCACTTGCTTTGGCAATATAAACATATGTTTCCCATGACAATAAAACCCTTTGAATTTAATTAGAGAGAGAGAGAGAGAGAGAGAGAGAGAGAGAGAGAAGGTTTAAGGGAGACAGTTTATTATGAACTAATGTGTCCTGTCATGTGCCAGAACCACTCACATCAGAGTCTGACAGACAGAGGCAGATGCACCTCCACTGGGTTTGGCTCACATCCCTTCTGACTGGCACAGTACAGAGGAGAGGGGCCCAGTACAGAGGAGAGGGGCACAGTACAGAGGAGAGGGGCCCAGTACAGAGGAGAGGGGCCCAGTACAGAGGAGAGGGGCCCAGTACAGAGGAGAGGGGCACAGTACAGAGGAGAGGGGCCCAGTACAGAGGAGAGGGGCCCAGTACAGAGGAGAGGGGCCCAGTACAGAGGAGAGGGGCCCAGTACAGAGGAGAGGGGCCCAGTACAGAGGAGAGGGGCCCAGTACAGAGGAGAGGGGCACAGTACAGAGGAGAGGGGCCCAGTACAGAGGAGAGGGGCACAGTACAGAGGAGAGGGGCACAGTACAGAGGAGAGGGGCCCAGTACAGAGTGCACTATGGCAGATTGTACATGCATGCATGAGGAGAAGGAGATTGCATCTGTGATGGAGGACAGGCCACTCTGGAGGACCTACTGTTCATCCATAAACTCCAGATGACCAGATGTTGATTTGTGTGGACTGTCTGAGTAAGAGTGTGTATCAGAAAGGTTCCCAGCAGAGCAGGTATTGTGATGTGCTTCTGTTCCAGTTCCCAGAAGAGCAGGTACTGTGATGTACTTCTGTTCCAGTTCCCAGAAGAGAAGGTACTGTGATGTACTTCTGTTCCAGTTCCCAGAAGAGCAGGTACTGTGATGTACTTCTGTTCCAGTTCCCAGAAGAGCAGGTACTGTGATGTACTTCTGTTCCAGTTCCCAGAAGAGCAGGTACTGTGATGTACTTCTGTTCCAGTTCCCAGAAGAGCAGGTACTGCGAGCAGGTACTAATGTTTCTTTCCTCCATACCGGCAAGAACAGCATATCACCAGACATTGTATGCCTGATTAGAGGGGGATTCATGGGAATAGCAGGTGTGGTTCAGGAAACAAGTCATACAACAAGTCATAGTACAGCAAAATATGCTGAAGAAGCTGGCAGGGCAATACGTCTAAACTATTGGAAATCATTCCAATTCACAAGCTCCTCTTCTGTCAAACCTTCTGGTCACAATATATAAAGCCCTTCTGACAGGATGGAAACTACAATGTTGCTTCTGTCAAACTTTCTGGTCACAACACTTTTTATTTTTATTTAACCTTTTATTTAACTAGGCAAGTCAGTTTAGAACAAATTCTAATTTACAATGACGGCCTATGTTTTCAGTATCTATCACATTCAATCAGTATCACCTTTGACTTCTATTGTTTCAGTTGAGAACTGAGCTCTGCTAGCCAAGCTGTCACATGGGAACAGACATCATTAGAAGTTCAAAGAGCAGTTTGAAAAGAGTGCAGCGACTTTGAAAGTCAAACAGGTGATCTAATTTTAGAACTCATGCAGCCAGGTACTCAGGTATTTTTTCTGGCATTGTGTTAAAAGCAGTCTGGTGTGCTGAATATTTGTATCAGTCCTTAGCTATGACCTAGACTGGAATGTTCATATTGTTAAACAGTATTGCAACAGTCATGTGGTTGTCAGGAGTGCAGATTTTCCTGGAATTCTCCCCATATCTCATATTTCTCACACTAACGAAACACACGCAAACACATACTAAATGAGGGATGGAGAATGAGAGAGAGAGAGAGAGAGAGAGAGAGAGAGAGAGAGAGACAGAGACAGAGACAGAATCAGTCAGTGACCAATTGAACACTGTGATCAGAGGTCATTACACGACTGTCTGCTCTCCCTATCGATCTAAACCCACAGTGACACACACCACACACACACACAAGCGCAACACAAACACACACACTTGCGGCGTGCCATAGAGGAGCATGGGAGAGAGGGAGGGGTTTTCCTGATAGAGATCAGTCATTGATTTTAATTCAGATCCCACCATCCACCCACCACACCCAATCCACAGCAACAGTGTGTCTCTGTCCCAAAAGGAACTCTATTACCTATATAACGTACTCAGGGCCATAGGGCTCTGGTCAAAAGTATTGCACTATGTAGGGAATAGGGTGCCATTTGGGACGCAATCTGTCTGTTGGTAGATAGGCCTCGTGGACAAGTGTAAAAAGGTCTATTCACTCTGAATGTGCCAAGTACAGTAATATAAATCCCAGACTCTCAACCTATCACCCTGGAGCTCTCCCACAGCCTGGGACCATCTGCCTCTATAAATTAAATAATTCCAAAACAACTGTTCCACTATATCAGCAAAACCCTGTTCCTGTCTGAGTCAGCCTTCATATGTCTTATCTCTACTAACCCTATGACTGCTTTCATAATGGAAGGCAGTACGACCACTTAACAAATCATTTACTAAACTATACAATAGAGAATAGAAAAACGGTATTTATATATTATGTTAATGGTCAGCACTTGTGTTGCTGCCAACAACAACTGTGTTCTAGTAAAGATGGCAACAGGACTGAACATGCATTGTGTTGCAAACGCAAAGCGCACTCCTCCCAGTCCTTCTAATGGAAACACCTATGCGTTATTACCCGCGAGGAACCTTGATCATAATCAATCATCTGATCTATTACCACGAATGTGATCTTCCCCCTTTTGATCAGAAGATATAAATGCCCTGTAACTTATGTTATCAATAGATGCGATAAGATAAGAAAAATAGATGAAAATGAAATAGATAAGATGGCTATTTAATATCGAACCGAATTTATTGTGAATAGATTAGATTAAATGCGAAAACATTTGTGAAAATTAACTAGATGAGATGCTTTTCCACCATACACAACAGATCAAAAATGCCACCAAACTCCGTCAAGAACCATTGTAGAACGTGCGTGTCCACGCATAACGCCATGGACCACTGCTAGAACCCCTGAATAGGCTACTGTACCTGTTTTGCCATCCCTGTAGCAGGTTGGTGTATTTATTGAGGACCCCCTCCAGGCACCGCTTGCGGGCTTGATGCGGAGTAGAACCACTGCCTCCGGACACCCCACCACGGCTGCCTGCGGTACCTCCCTCGTAGCCCGGGCTGTGCGGACACGGACCGCCACCTCCTCCGTCCAACCTCCGTGCGGCGGGATTCACATGGTAGGATGCGGGGTTGATCATGTTGGAGCCTGGGTGCTTATCCATAGTTGAGATGAAGGCTAAAGATAAAATGATTATCTTGTTTTAGAAGGTGGAAAACCGAACAATAAGAAGATCGAACAGGGTAACCACATTCTCCGTTAGTGCGGTTTCATGGAGAATATGTACCATGTACTGTTTTATGCTGAGAGGAGAAGAGAGAGGAGTAGAGAGAAGAGGGGTATTCCGTGTCTTGCTGCGGTGTTGGTGTGTGGCTCTGACGTTTCTGCGTTTTTCTTCTGGAAATCCCGGGATGGTCACTCCCTTTGACTGCCAGCCAACCACGATACTGTACCTCTAGAATACAGGGCTATATAAATCATTGCTGAAAACACACGGATTCACCATAGATTACTCCCCACACACAAGGATCTCAACGTACATGTATGATGTGTGGGATATTAAATATTTCATTTAGGTTAAAAATAGGGATAGGCCTATGCCATTTAGGCTATTTTATATGAAAATGTAAGTAATCTGCCTCTCCCATTAAAACTACGATTTGATTGATCTATTTGGCCATTCAATTAATGTTCTTCTTGAACTTCAACCAGAAAAGACACATTAGTAAACATTGCAACAATTGTCTTGTAATTTATCAGGATACATCTAAATAGGCTAATAAGATGCTATCTGCTAATTGTAACAAACATAAACAACTCCAAATCCCATAATCCTCCAGTCCGGCAACTCCTTGATGATGCCATTTACAGTAGTCCTGTCTGTAGTAGCCTAGCGGCGCTCTCCTGTCTGCTCTCCATATCATCGGTCATTAGTTACCTATATCTTCGAAATCAATCATTTTTAACAGTTTCTTCTCCAGAAACATATAGGAAACATCTCCAATGGCGTCGCCTCTGAAAGTGTGCATTGTCGGCTCTGGAAACTGGTGAGTTCAGTCACTGTCAATGGTCAGTGACTGTTATCTTACTGGGCTAGCTAGCTAGAGCAGCACTAGTTGTCAGATAGATAGATAGATAGATAGATAGATAGATAGATAGATAGATAGATAGATAGATAGATAGATAGATAGATAGATAGATAGATAGATAGATAGATAGATAGATAGATGATAGATAGATGATAGATAGATAGATACAGTGGGGAGAACAAGTATTTGATACACTGCCGATTTTGCAGGTTTTCCTACTTACAAAGCATGTAAAGGTCTGTAATTTTTATCATAGGTACACTTCAACTGTGAGTGACAGAATCTAAAACAAAAATCCAGAAAATCACATTGTATGATTTTTAAATAATTAATTTGCATTTTATTGCATGACATAAGTATTTGATCACCTACCAACCAGTAAGAATTCCGGCTCTCACAGACCTGTTAGTTTTTCTTTAAGAAGCCCTCCTGTTCTCCACTCATTACCTGTATTAACTGCACCTGTTTGAACTCGTTACCTGTATAAAAGACACCTGTCCACACACTCAATCAAACAGACTCCAACCTCGCCACAATGGCCAAGACCAGAGAGCTGTGTAAGGACATCAGGGATAAAATTGTAGACCTGCACAAGGCTGGGATGGGCTACAGGACAATAGGCAAGCAGCTTGGTGAGAAGGCAACAACTGTTGGCGCAATTATTAGAAAATGGAAGAAGTTCAAGATGACGGTCAATCTCCCTCGGTCTGGGGCACCATGCAAGATCTCACCTTGTGGGGCATCAATGATCATGAGGAAGGTGAGGGATCAGCCCAGAACTACACGGCAGGACCTGGTCAATGACCTGAAGAGATCTGGGACCACAATCTCAAAGATAACCATTAGTAACACACTACGCCGTCATGGATTAAAATCCTGCAGCGCACGCAAGGTCCCCCTGCTCAAGCCAGCACATGTCCAGGCCCATCTGAAGTTTGCCGATGATCCAGAGGAGGAATGGGAGAAGGTCATGTGGTCTGATGAGACAAAAATAGAGCTTTTTGGTCTAAACTCCACTCGCCGTGTTTGGAGGAAGAAGAAGGATGAGTACAACCCCAAGAACACCATCCCAACCGTGAAGCATGGAGGTGGAAACATCATTCTTTGGGGATGCTTTTCTGCAAATGGGACAGGACGACTGCACCGTATTGAGGGGAGGATGGATGGGGCCATGTATCGCGAGATCTTGGCCAACAACCTCCTTCCCTCAGTAAGAGCATTGAAGATGGGTCGTGGCTGGGTCTTCCAGCATGACAACGACCCGAAACACACAGCCAGGGCAACTAAGGAGTGGCTCCGTAAGAAGCATCTCAAGGTCCTGGAGTGGCCTAACCAGTCTCCAGACCTGAACCCAATAGAACATTTTTGGAGGGAGCTGAAAGTCTGTATTGCCCAGCGACAGCCCCGAAAGGATCTGGAGAAGGTCTGTATTGAGGAGTGGGCCAAAATCCCTGCTGCAGTGTGTGCAAACCTGGTCAAGAACTACAGGAAACGTATGATCTCTGTAATTGCAAGCAAAGGTTTCTGTACCAAATATTCAGTTCTGCTTTTCTGATGTATCAAATACTTATGTCATGCAATAAAATGCAAATTAATTTCTTAAAAATCATACAATGTGATTTTCTGGATTTTTGTTTTAGATTCCGTCACTCACAGTTGAAGAGTTCCTATGATAAAAATTACAGACTTCTACATGCTTTGTAAGTGGGAAAACCTGCAAAATCGGCAGTGTATCAAATACTTGTTCTCCCCACTGTAGATGGATGGATGGATGGATGGATGGATGGATGGATGGATGGATGGATGGATAGATAGATAGATGTCTGACTGGGCTAGCTAGCTAATGTTTAAAGGATAATGTTTTTATATGAGCAAATTCATGACAAGGGACAAACAGAATATTCTAGGTTATCCATTCTAAAATGAAGGTGAACAATTGTGATTGTTTTTGCCATTGTCTCCTGCCACAGGACGGTGGTAAATGGTATATTGTTGAGACGTGTAATGTACATACATTACTCTTATTCCCTACAGGGGTTCAGCCATTGCCAGGATAATTGGCAGTAATGCTCAGACACTGCAGCGTTTCGCCACCACAGTCAAGATGTGGGTGTTTGAGGAGAATGTGAACGGCAGGAATCTCACAGACATCATCAACACAGACCATGAGAATGTCAAGTACCTGCCTGGATACAAACTGCCTGACAACGTGGTAAGAGGACTGTCTGAACAGAAATGAGCTCAAACAAAGACAGAAAGCTTGTAGTTTACACCAGTGTTTCCCAACCACTGTCCCTAGGGCCCAACAGCTGTTTCACATATTTGTTCCATTCCAGCACACAGCTGACCAAAGGATTACAGTCACCTCATTTATATATCTTCCACCCGCTCCCTCTCCTTCTCTCTCTCTCTCTCTCTCTCTTTCTCTCTCTCTCTCACTCACACTCTCTCTCGCCATCTCTGGTTCTGTCTCTCTCTCTCTCCCCCTCTCTCTCACCCTCCTTCCCTCTCCACAGGTGGCTGTACCCCAGCTCCAGGATGCTGCTGAGGGGGCTGACCTCCTAGTGTTCGTGGTTCCTCACCAGTTCATCAGGAAGCTGTGTGATGAGATGGTGGGCTGTGTCTCCTCCCAGGCCAGGGGAATCACACTCATTAAGGTAAGAGTTTCACACAGCCAAACATCGTAATTCAGAACCTACATTGAACCTAACTTCACTTGGTCAGTCTGTCACTCTGTCTGTCAGTTACTCTGTCCGTCTGTCACGCTGTCTGTCAGTTACTCTGTCCGTCTGTCACGCTGTCTGTCAGTTACTCTGTCCGTCAGTTACTCTGTCCGTCAGTTTACTCTGTCCGTCTGTCACTCTGTCCGTCTGTCACTGTCCATCTGTCAGTCGATCTGTCACTGTCAGTCTGTCACTCTGTCCATCTGTCAGTCTGTCACTATCAGTCTGTCACACAGTCAGTCTGTTACTGTCACTCTGTCAGTCTGTCACTGTCACTCTGTCCATCTGTCAGTCTATCATTCTGTCCGTCTGTCACTGTCAGTCTGTTACTGTCACTCTGTCCATCTGTCAGTCTATCATTCTGTCCGTCTGTCACTGTCAGTCTGTCACACAGTCAGTCTGTTACTGTCACTCTGTCAGTCTGTCACTGTCATTCTGTCCGTCTGTCAGTCTATCATTCTGTCCGTCTGTCATTATGTCTGTCTGTCAGTCTATCATTCTGTCCGTCTGTCACTCTGTCAGTCGATCTGTCACTGTCAGTCTGTCAGTCAGTCAGTCTGTCATTCTATCATTCTGTCCGTCTTGTCACTGTCAGTCTGTCACACAGTCAGTCTGTTACTGTCACTCTGTCAGTCTGTCACTGTCATTCTGTCCGTCTGTCAGTTTATCATTCTGTCCGTCTGTCACTCTGTCCGTCTGTCACTCTGTCACTCTGTCTCATCAGGCTCTAGTTAGTCTGTCAGTCACTCTGTCTGTCAGTCACTGTCTGTCTCTCTGTCAGTCATTCTGTCTGTCAGTCACTCTGTCTGTCACTGTCTGTCAGCCACTGTCTGTCAGTCACTGTCTGTCTGTCACTCTGTCTGTCACTCTGTCTGTCACTGTCTGTCAGTCACTCTGTCTGTCAGTCAGTCACTCTGTATGTCACTGTCTGTCAGTCACTCTCTGTCTGTCAGTCACTCTGTCTGTCACTGTCTGTCAGTCCCTCTGTCTGTCAGTCTGTCAGTCACTCTGTCTGTCAGTCTGTCAGCCACTCTGTCTGTCAGTCTGTCAGCCACTCTGTGTGTTCTTGTATAACTCAGAGCTGCCTTTTTGAGACTGTTGACTGTTATTAACAGCCAGCCAGCCAGCCAGACAGGGAAAATATCCTCCTATTCATGACAACAGAGAGGTTTAGTAACAGAGCTGAATGTACTGCTCTGGCTCTGGAGAGGCTAAAGGAACCAGTTTAAACCTCTGGGTTGGGCCAGAGCAGGGCCTTTGTAAAGAGGGATTTGTGTGGTTGAGAAGCCAGGGGATTCTGAGAACATTTAAAAACTACTGCTACAAAACTACAGGCAAAACATTTTGGGGGAGAGGATGGTCTCCTCATTCTCCAAGAATGCAATCAGATAATTATGTTGTTGGGATTAATTGAATAGGCTACTCTCTCTTTTTAAGGCTACTCTCTCTCTACTGTCTATTCATTTATTCATGTCTTAATCAATTCCAACTACTTCTGCAAGTTTGTAGTTATTTAAGAAGTGTTTTTACTAGTCTAGAAAGTGAGTCCACAGGGCCTTGGCTTGGCCTAGTTTGTTTCTGTCACCAGCTGGTTCTGCCTCTCTCTAGGGCAGCAAAGATCCCACATCTGGCTTATGATGTTTGAATATTTCAAGAGTGATGTTTGCGGGGATATGACCTCCTCTCGGAATACCATCCCTGTCCCAGATTGAGTTAGCGCAGGGCTCTCCAACCCTGGTCCTGGAGAGCCACCGTCCTGTAGGTTTTAACTCCAACCCTGGTCCTGGAGAGCTACCGTCCTGTAGGTTTTAACTCCAACCCTGGTCCTGGAGAGATACCGTCCTGTAGGTTTTAACTCCAACCCTGGTCCTGGAGAGCTACCGTCCTGTAGGTTTTAATTCCAACCCTGGTCCTGGAGAGCTACCGTCCTGTAGGTTTTAACTCCAACCCTGATCTAGCACACTTGTTTCTAATAATTAGCTGGTTGATAAGCTGAACCAGATTAGTTACAACTGGGGTTGAAGAGAAAACCTACAGGAGGGTGTCTCTCCAGGAACAGAGTTGGAGTTAAAACCTACAGGAGGGTGTCTCTCCAGGAACAGAGTTGGAGTTAAAACCTACAGGAGGGTGTCTCTCCAGGAACAGGGTTGGAGTTAAAACCTACAGGAGGGTTT
Organism: Thymallus thymallus; assembly: GCA_023634145.1. Lineage (NCBI taxonomy): Eukaryota > Metazoa > Chordata > Actinopteri > Salmoniformes > Salmonidae > Thymallus > Thymallus thymallus. Next base: position 34,805,143 of record CM042415.1, on the reverse strand, counting down.
CTCTCCAGGAACAGAGTTGGAGTTAAAACCTACAGGAGGGTATCTCTCCAGGAACAGAGTTGGAGTTAAAACCTACAGGAGGGTATCTCTCCAGGAACAGAGTTGGAGTTAAAACCTACAGGAGGGTTTCTCTCCAGGAACAGGGTTGGAGTTAAAACCTACAGGAGGGTTTCTCTCCAGGAACAGAGTTGGAGTTAAAACCTACAGGAGGGTATCTCTCCAGGAACAGGGTTGGAGTTAAAACCTACAGGAGGGTTCTCTCCAGGGACAGGGTTGGAGTTAAAACCTACAGGAGGGTAGCTCTCCAGGAACAGGGTTGGAGTTAAAACCTACAGGAGGGTAGCTCTCCAGTGACAGGGTTGGAGTTAAAACCTACAGGAGGGTAGCTCTCCAGGGACAGGGTTGGAGTTAAAACCTACAGGAGGGTCTCCGGTCCCCACAGTATTGAACCAGTAAACCCTAGTGATTTAGCTGTCTCCGGTCCCCACAGTATTGAACCAGTAAACCCCAGTGATTTAGCTGTCTCTGGTCCCCACGGTATTGAACCAGTAAACCGCAGTGATTTAGCTGTCTCCGGTCCCCACAGTATTGAACCAGTAAACCCTAGTGATTTAGCTGTCTCCGTTCCCCACAGTATTGAACCAGTAAACCCCAGTGATTTAGCTGTCTCCGTTCCCCACAGTATTGAACCAGTAAACCCTAGTGATTTAGCTGTCTCCGGTCCCCACAGTATTGAACCAGTAATCCCTAGTGATTTAGCTGTCTCCGGTCCCCACAGGGAATAGACGAGGGTCCGGAGGGCCTGAAGCTCATCTCTAACATAATAAGGGAGAAGATGGCTATAGACGTTAGTGTTCTAATGGGAGCTAACATCGCCAACGAGGTGGCAGCAGAGAAGTTCTGTGAGACCACCATCGGTAAGAATACTCCAGCCTCATTTATCAACATAATGCATAGACATTTGTATACAGGAATGTAAAACAAAGCTATTTGATAACTATATATAAACAGTTGAAGTCGGAAGTTTACATACACCTTAGCCAAATACATTAACTCAGTTTTTAACAATTCCTGACATTTAATCCTAGTAGAAATTCCCTGTCTTAGGTCAGTTAGGTTCACCACTTTATTTTAAGAATGTGAAATGTCAGAATAATAGTATAGAGAATGATTTATTTCAGCTTTTATTTATTTAATCACATCCCAAGAGGGTCAGAAGTTTACATACACTCAATTAGTATTTGGTAGCATTGCCTTTAAATTGTTTAACTTGGGTCAAACGTTTTGGATATCCTTCCACAAGGCTACAATAAGTTGGGTGAATTCTGGCCCATTCCTCCTGACAGAATTGGTGTAACTGAGTCAGGTTTGTAGGCCTCCTTGCTCGCACACACTTTTTCAGTTCTGCCCACACATTTTCTATAGGATTTAGGTCAGGGCTTTGTGATGGTCACTCCAATACCTTGACATTGTTGTCCTTAAGCCATTTTGCCACAACTTTGGAAGTATGCTTGGGGTCATTGTCCATTTGGAAGACCCATTTGCGACCAAGCTTTAACTTCCTGACTGATGTCTTGAGATGCTGCTTCAATATATCCACATAATTTTCCTTCCTCATGATGCCATCTATTTTGTGAAGTGCACCAGCACTTCTATTTTGTACCTGCTTCCTCCAGCATCTTCAAAAGGTCCTTTGCTGTTGTTCTAGGATTGATTTGCACCAAAGTACGTTCATCTCTAGGAGACAGAATGCGTCTCCTTCCTGAGCGGTATGACGGCTGCGTGGTCCCATGGTGTTTATACTTGCGTACTATTGTTTGTACAGATGAACGTGGTACCTTCAGGCGTTTGGAAATTGCTCCCAAGGATGAACCAGACTTGTGGAGGTCTAGAATTTTCTGGAATTTTCCAAGCTGTTTTCCAAGCTGTTTAAAGGCACAGTAAACTTCTGACCCACTGGAATTGTGATATAGTGAAATAATCTGTCTGTAAACAATTGTTGGAAGAATTACTTGTGTCATGCACAAAGTAGATGTCCTCACCGACTTGATAAAACTATAGTTTGTTAACATGAAATCTGTGGAGTGGTTGAAAAATGAGTTTTAATAACTTCAATCTAAGTGTATGTAAACTTCTGACCTCAACTTCAACTTTTTTTTTTTTTTTTTAACCTTTTATTTAACTAGGCAAGTCCGTTAAGAACAAATTCTTATTTACTATGACGGTCTACACCGGCCAAACCTGGACGACTATATGGCATGAGATGGAGTGACAGGCTGGCTATGTGAAGAATGTAAAACATGTTGCTTTACCAGGCAGTAAGATCATGGAGAACGGCCTGCTCTTCAAGGAGCTCCTGCAGACTCCTAACTTCAGGATCACAGTGGTGGACGATGCAGACACTGTAGAGCTCTGTGGAGCACTGAAGGTAACTCTAAGTACCCAGCCCAGCGTGTGTGCATGTGCATGGTAAAATGGATACTTCCATTGTAAAATGGTAATGACGTAGTAATAACCTATGACCTCCATATGTTGTTCTCTTCCTCAGAACATCGTAGCGGTTGGAGCAGGGTTCTGTGATGGGCTAAGGTGTGGTGACAACAGCAAGTCAGCAGTAATCAGACTAGGGCTGATGGAGATGATAGCCTTCGCTAAGCTCTTCAGTAAAGATGGTGTCGTCTCCTCTGCAACCTTCCTGGAGAGCTGCGGTGTGGCTGACCTCATCACGACCTGTTATGGAGGACGCAACCGACGCGTGGCCGAGGCCTTCGCCAAGACAGGACAGGTAAGGACAAACGTCCAACTCTACACCAGATCTGGAGGTTAGTGCCGGCTGACTGACCACTCCCCCCATGCCTGACTGACCACTCCCCCCCACCATGGCTAACTGACCACTCCCCCCCATGGCTGACTGACCACTCCTCCCCAAGAATTTGTTGGTGAATAGGTAAACCACCACTACCCTCTGTACTATTGGCCAACGTGCAATCTTTGGAAAATAAACTGGATGATCTGCGATTCAAGACTTTGAAAGGCTGGTCATGTCTCACATCAACGCCATCATGCCGGAAACCCTGGACCCACTCCAATTCGCATACCGCCCCAACAGATCCACACATGACGCAATCTCAATCGCACTCCTCACTGCCCTTTCACACCTGGACAAAAGGAACACATATGTGAGAATGCTGTTCATTGACTACAGCTCAGCGTTCAACACCATAGTGCCCACAAAACTCATCACTAAGCTAAGGATCCTGGGACTAAACACCTCCCTCTGCATACATGGTAATGTCATGTGTTTGCTTCCCTGCTAGACTATTGAGGTCCTGGAGCAGGAGATGTTGAATGGACAGAAGCTCCAGGGTCCTGCTACCTCAGCTGAAGTCTACCACATCCTCAAACAGAGGGGACTGGTGGACAAGTGAGTCCCCTTCTATCTTCCTCTCTCTCTGATCGATCCAGATACAGTACCTAGCCAAATGTAGTCTGTCACCCATTCCACCTGTGTTACCCTGTGGTCCCAACCATGAGCCCAGACTTGATCTTATGATGGGGGAGAGAGAGAGGTGGTTGTATACTTCCATTTTAACCCTATGTCATTCTGTTGTTTTTCCCAGGTTCCCTCTGTTTGTGGCAGTGTATCAGATCTGTTTCGAGGGCAAGCCGGTACAGGAAATGATCTCCTGTCTACAGAGTCACCCAGAGCACCTGTGAGTGCATCTAGCTAGGTATGCTAGGCTAACCTCAGATAGCAGAGCTAGCTCTATCTCTCCTCTCCAGCTGCTCTCCTCTGACCTCTATCCATAGAGGAGCTGTTCTCTCCCCAAGGGCCGGGCCGGGCCAACCCTCCCACCCTACCCTTCAAGGTTTAGGGACCAAAAGTTACTGAGTACATGCTATTTACAATATTGTTGTGTTAAAGTGATGAGCCTCGGGTGCTGCTAAGTGTCTATGGGGGATGTCAGTTTCCTTCAGTGTTATTGAACCTAAATTACCTCTGATGCTACTAGCCAGCCATTAGGGCTCAAAAGGGGCTCTATCTATGCACTTTTTGTGATTTCTTTATTTAATCATGCTGGCAAGACTAGACAATGCCCTTTCAATTAGGGGTGATGTTAGAACATAATTACCATTGTGAGAAGTAATTTGTTTCAGTGGCCCATTTCAAAATCGTTAATTAGAATAGAATGGAATTACTTCATTTTTCCCAGATGGAACTTCTGTCATTTTATACTGTTTCACTGCCATTCACATAATTTTAATGACATTAGTTTACAGTCAATCCCAATGGAGTCATCATTTGTTTTTACAAAGGGAACAAGTGCAGTCCTTTCCTCACTCATTTAAATCCATAATTATTATCAGTGGCGATTTTAGCATGTCAATCTTGGTGGGTCTAACTTTTTTTTTAAATTGTTTAGATGCATGCCAGCAAACCCACTACACAACACAACAATACATTAATTGCACTATAACGGTGACAAACGGTGCTGACACACTGTTAGGTCCTACATAAAGCTGGCCCCAACAGCAGAGTCCCAACACCTTAACACTGCTACACCTGGCTATCAGCGGACCAGTTAATTCAGCCTCATTTACTGCCTTTTAAAAAAACATAGCTGATATGGCTGACTTGCTTAAGCAAATGTGGTTTCTACTGATAACTGAGATTTACAAACTATGGCTTAAGGGGACGACGAGCGAATAAGAGGTAATCCGTAATTTCGATTAAGACATTAATGAGCGAGCTACGACGGACGTAGTCAATATAACTATCTGTTCAGCACTTTTGAAATGTACAGCGTCAGAATTGAGAACATGGGCCGTTCTTACAGTGTTCTCCCTGAACACCAAGTCAGAACTGTAGGATAAATAAAGGGGGCATATAAGCAGACAATGAAAGCTCTTACAATGTTCGATGATTACATTTCTCTAAAACATTTTTGAACTCACCTTTTTGGGATCACCTTGTTGTGCTGTGCTCACTTGAACAGGAAGGTGGCGCTGTGGTCCTTCGTCATCAAATTTTGTCATAAAAGTCTAGCATTCTTTGGATTCATGGTGCTTTCAAGACAACTGGGAACTTAGAAAAAAACAAGGTCGAATCATGATGGCGTTAGTGATCTTCAGGTTGGAGCTCTAGAAAGAAGCCAGAGTCTCCGACTTGCAATTCCGAGTTGGATGACTGTTCAATGACCAGTCAAGCACGTTTTTTTCTGAGTTCCCAGTTGTATTGAGTGCGGCAGAAGTCATGCTGGATTGACACCATGGCCAATGTTGAATGTTTATCCTTTTAAACTTGGAAAAGAGACCCTTAAACCCAGACTTGGGACCACACACCCACTCCATTGAATAGCAGGCTAGTGATTGCTTTGCAGTTAGCCACTGATTCCTTCCAAACCACTCATTGCTGAATTTGCGATTTCGATCTTGTTGTGCACCGATACGTTTTTATCTATAATTTCACTTCATTTGACAAGGATTTGCCAGTAGATTGTCGACTTGATTCATGATGATGACTGCTAGCTAAGATTTTGAATGTATGACGTTGACATGATCAGTCCAATCAAAACTGCTCTAGATATAACGTGATTTGATGTAATTTTATCTGTGGCCAATGGCCTTGAGCCTTCTCGGATGGGCACTTCTAATGTAGCTCTATGGCAGCACCCAAAGGGGCTTGAATATTCGAGCTCTACCCTTAGATTTGGCTGTTCTGTAGTGTCCCCATGAGTGACAGAACACTGAGCCAATCACAGCCCAACGCTCTGTATTTTCCGCCTGGCTGCCCCACCACCACAGAAAGCACTGAGCTGGGCTGAAACACCTGCATGTTGGAGCTGCCTTACTCTAGAACTAAAAAGAGACCATGTTTGTACGGTTTATATGAACTATTTTATTTTACTTTGTTTGCAAACTGATGTGACACGTATTAAAACAACATGCAAAACAGGCCCCTCCCCCCTCTCTTTGAGGAACTCCTGTGTAAAGGTTCAAACCGGAACCTTTTTGTGATGGTAGGGGTTTTATTTTTAACCTTTTTAATGATATATTGTAGATGTGTCAGCCTATCAGATTGAAGGCGTGGCTTTTATTGGAAGTATGGCTTTCAGATAGTTATTTTTGGCCACCCGTTAGCCTAAATGTAATTCCTATTCATGTTGAGTTTGTACACTACTAAATCAGTCCTCTGTGATTTGAAGGTCCACATGTTCTCGTAAGGTTCAAATGTAAAAGTTAACTATTTTCTTTGGGAATAAAAATGTGTGTCTCTGTTTTCACTTACCTTTCTCTGTATATTGTGAAAACTGTAAAGGTATTTTCTATGAGAAGCATTCTTGCAAAAGGACTTACTTACAGACCTGCTTTCTACAGAACATACTATAGCATAATACTATCATAAGGCCTTAATGTATTTTAATAGTTATTGTTACATTTAAAAATGATTCAACTAAAACCATCATTTAGAAAAACGCACACTATAATACAAACACTACAATACAATCACAAAGCAGAATACAACACCTTGGCATAAACAACAATGCATTGTTTTTACTTAAACATATTTTGAAGCTCTGTTGTCGAAGCTAAAACATATTTGTACATCCAATGAATTAGACTCTAGAAGTAGAAAGGTATCACATCAACACTACAGATTATATTTTGGACCAAAGCCACCAACTAATTTCTTCCCCTTAGTAGCTGTTGTCACAAGATGTTACCTTGATACGTCTTAGATCCAGACCCTGTGTTGGCTATATGAAAAGTCCAGAGGGTCCACTGAAGGATGGATGAATCCAGTTGAAATGGATGGATAATAGGTCCACAGTGAGTCACTATAAATGTCTTATAGTTGAAAAAGAATAACAGCATGCATCTTATGAATCTAAACATCTGTGATCATGAATGTGATGAAGGGGTTTGTTTCAGATACATGTCCAGATTCCACCTCCAAAAGAGGGGATGACCCGTAATGTCTAAGGATATAAGTCTAGTGGGAGCTATTCTACAGTATGTTGGGTCTTTTTGACCATGGTGAAAGCCAACAACCGCAGGAGATCAGGTCCACAATCAATCAGCGGTCTCTCTAATCTGAAATTAACTTCTAGTCCTCATCCTCATCCTCTCCGAAAGAGAGAAGACTCTTGTTTTTCAACTTCTTTTCAGACTTATTTTTCTCTTCCTCTCCTCCTTCACTCTTCTTCTTCTTCTTCTTGCTAGAGCTGGCGGTGATGCCCTGGAACTTGTCTGAGGAGCGCTTCGTGGGCTTCTTGAACAGGATCTTCCCATCCGCAGGAGGCTTGTCTTCTGTAGGCAGCAAGCAGAAGAGGGACATGATGTTCAGACACAGTACGGACAGACATAGTACAGAGACACAAACGCCAATTAACAGCAAGTTCCCTTGATAGTTTGGGCTATTATATCAGATTAATTGTTCTGACCTTTTTCTGTACCATCCTTCACCCCTTTTATCTGTAACACTTCTTCAGCGCTCAAATCTCCCTTTTTGAGAATGACAACTTGAGGCAGCTCGTCTTCACGATCACTGCCACTGTCATCCTCCAAGGCTGGCATCTCTAGACGCTGCAGGAACAGTGACAAGATTGAATATCACCATATTGACATCATACCTGTCCATGTTAAAGGTACACATATCTGCAAAAATAGCCTGTCATGTCTGTAGAGTTAGCTAATAACGTTACTTTACTATCTGAATCAAGGTGTTAGAGCAGGGCTAGAACAACAACCTGCACATAGAGTAGCTCCCCAGTGGGCTTGCCATAGACACACAGATATACTGTTGCACTACACGCCACCTAGTCCATGTTACATAGGCTAACTAGCGCATTAGCGAAATACCTTGGTATCAATGGTGGGGCCTTCCTTAAAGCCAACATCATTCTTGAATTTCTTTAAAAATGACGGCTCTGCTGGTTTCACCCACGATACGTTCGCTTTCGGACCCTTATTCATCTTAGCCATTTTAAGAGTTAGAACAAGTGAATTTCAGGTCGTGTTTAACCCGTCGTGTTTAGCATAATATTAAATTGTCATCAACCTGCGCCCGCTGAAGGTCATGTGATCCCAGAGTTGAATCTGATTGGTTGAATCGAGTGAAGCCTTTTAGACAAGGAAGTAGTCAAATATGTGACAGTAGTCTCTAGTTTAGATTAGACGCTAAATTAACATGATCTCAGGTGCATTTTATGCATTATTAGCGGGCTTTCTTGGAGCCGTTGCCTCCTCGTCAGCCAAGTTATCTCTGGGCTCAGAGTACCTCAAAGGGATGTGTAAAACAGGGCTGAAAGCCTGGGCTCAGGATGGGGACTACAGGATTATTCAGGAGGAAACATCACCCTGCGAATGGGTGAGTATCTACACTACCCTTCAAAAGTTGGGGTCACTTAGAAATGTCCTTCTTTTTGAAAGAAAAACATTTTTTTTGTCCATTAAAATAACATCAAATTGATCAGAAATACAGTGTAGATATTGTTAATATTGTAAATGACTATTGTAGCTGGAAACAGCAGATTATTTATGTAATTTAATATCTACATAGGCGTACAGAGGCCCATTATCAGCAACCATCACTCCTCTGTTCCAATGGCATGTTGTGTTACCTAATCCAAGTTTATCATTTTAAAAGGATAATTGATCATTAGAAAACCCTTTTGCAATTATGTTAGCACAGCTGAAAACTGTTGTGCTGATTAAAGAAGCAATTAAACTGTCCTTCTTTAGACTAGTTGAGTATCTGGAGCATCAGCATTTGTGGGTTCAGTTATAGGCTCAAAATGGCCAGAAACAAAGAACTTTCTTCTGAAACTCGTCAGTCTATTCTTGTTCTGAGAAATGAAGGCTATTCCATGCGAGAAATTGTACAACGCTGTGTACTACTCCCTTCACAGAACAGAGCAAACTGGCTCTAACCAGAATAGAAAGAGGAGTGGGAGGCCCCGGTGCACAACTGAGCAAGAGGACAAGTTTGAGAAATAGACGACTCACAAGTCCTCAACTGGCAGCTTCATTAAATAGTTCCCGCAAAACACCAGTCTCAACGTAAACAGTGAAGAGGCCGACTCCGGGATGCTGGCCTTCCAGGCAGTGGCAAAGAAAAAGTCATATCTCAGACTGGCCAATAAAAAGAAAAGCTTAAGGACAAAAGAACACAGACACTGGACAGAGGAAGATATGGCTTTTTCTTTGCAACTCTGCCTAGAAGACCAGAATCCCGGAGTCACTTCTTCAATGTTGACATTGAGACTGGTGTTTTTATAAACTTGGAATAGCTACACAACGTGCCATTGGAACACAGGAGTGATGGTTGCTGATAATGGGCCTCTGTACGCCTATGTAGATATTCCTTTAAAAATCAGCCGTTTCCAGCTACAATAGTCATTTACAACATTAACAATGTCTACACTGTATTTCTGATAAATTTTATGTTATTTTAATGGACCAAAAATGTGCTTTTCTTTCAAAAACAAGGACATTTCTAAGTGACCCCAGACTTTTGAACGGTAGTGTATATGAATGGGTGAGAGTATCTATATGAATGTATAATTTTCAAGGGGTGTGTGAGAGAAAGAGAGAGCGTGAGATGCCATTCTACCAGAGACCCTGTTTTATTCCAGATCCACATCCCTCTGCGGCTGCTGTGTGGAGGACTGCTGTTCACCAGTAATGCTGTGATGTGGACCTTCTTCTCCAAGGCTCTGAGACATTCCTCCTCCTCAGCCCGGGCCACTGTCACCACCACCGCATCCAACTTTGTATCCTCTGTGAGTAGGGCAACTGGTTGATATCCATCAGGGCATGTATTCATAAAATGTCTCTTAGGATCAATTTAATCTTTTAGATCATAATGATTAAGCCAGGGGAACCTGATCCTAGATCAGCTCTTCTGCTCTGAGACGCTTTATGAATACGACCCCAGATCTCAGCACTCCTCCTCTGAGACACTTAATGAATACGACCCCAGATCTCAGCACTCCTCCTCTGAGACGCTTTATGAATACGACCCCAGATCTCAGCACTCCTCCTCTGAGACACTTAATGAATACGACCCCAGATCTCAGCACTCCTCCGAGACGCTTTATGAATACGACCCCAGATCTCAGCACTCCTCCTCTGAGACGCTTAATGAGTACGACCCCAGATCTCAGCACTCCTCCTCTGAGACGCTTAATGAATACGACCCCAGATCTCAGCACTCCTCCTCTGAGACGCTTAATGAATACGACCCCAGATCTCAGCACTCCTCCTCTGAGACGCTTAATGAATACGACCCCAGATCTCAGCACTCCTCCTCTGAGACGCTTAATGAATACGACCCCAGATCTCAGCACTCCTCCTCTGAGACACTTAATGAATACGACCCCAGATCTCAGCACTCCTCCTCTGAGACGCTTTATGAATACGACCCCAGATCTCAGCACTCCTCCTCTGAGACACTTAATGAATACGACCCCAGATCTCTGCTATCCAATTGATATGAACAACACACTTAACAGTACAGAACGTTGACCATAAGGTGGAACAACATTATTGGAGCAGTGGCATCTTTGAATCACTGTGTGGATGAAGGTATTATAGGTAGTTATGCTGCCAATCCCACTAACATAATCTGTACTGTCTTTAGGCATTCCTTGGGAAGCTGATCTTTGGTGAGACCCATGCAGCTCTGTGGTGGTTGGGCATCTCTCTAACACTCTCCGGTTTGCTGGTGCTGCATGGATCAACTTCTCGACCAGCAGAGGCCAAGAAGGAAGTGTGAAGGACTGTCCACATGTGGAATAAGAAGTGTAATAACAATACCACTGCATCAATCATCCTACTGTACCGCCTCACAAACACTTTCTGGCTCAAATAATCTGGATTTCATGAGAAACATGTTCTATTATCACAATTGGCTTTGATGGTGTCAGTCACACATTGGATTTCATGGCATGTTCAACTGACTGTGCATGGATTCTAACATGGCATGTTCAACTGACTGTGCATGGATTCTAACATGGCATGTTCAACTGACTGTGCATGGATTCTAACATGGCATGTTCAACTGACTGTGCATGGATTCTAACATGGCATGTTCAACTGACTGTGCATGGATTCTAACATGGCATGTTCAACTGACTGTGCATGGATTCTAACATGGCATGTTCAACTGACTGTGCATGGATTCTAACATGGCATGTTCAACTGACTGTGCATGGATTCTAACATGGCATGTTCAACTGACTGTGCATGGATTCTAACATGGCATGTTCAACTGACTGTGCATGGATTCTAACATGGCATGTTCAACTGACTGTGCATGGATTCTAACATGGCATGTTCAACTGACTGTGCATGGATTCTAACATGGCATGTTCAACTGACTGTGCATGGATTCTAACATGGCATGTTCAACTGACTGTGCATGGATTCTAACATGGCATGTTCAACTGACTGTGCATGGATTCTAACATGGCATGTTCAACTGACTGTGCATGGATTCTAACATGGCATGTTCAACTGACTGTGCATGGATTCTAACATGGCATGTTCAACTGACTGTGCATGGATTCTAACATGGCATGTTCAACTGACTGTGCATGGATTCTAACATGGCATGTTCAACTGACTGTGCATGGATTCTAACATGGCATGTTCAACTGACTGTGCATGGATTCTAACATGGCATGTTCAACTGACTGTGCATGGATTCTAACATGGCATGTTACAACTGACTGTGCATGGATTCTAACATGGCATGTTCAACTGACTGTGCATGGATTCTAACATGGCATGTTACAACTGACTGTGCATGGATTCTAACATGGCATGTTCAACTGACATGTTTCTAGTCTGTCTTACTGTCTCTGGGTATGATGTATCCAAGGTCTGCACTCCAAACACAAACATGATCAGACTTTTCTCCACTACACATTATGCAAACAAAACATTTTTTATATTACCGTTAAGATGTATATTTTATTGAAAATATTATAATGACCTTTATGACTAAATGCATATCAATGTATTAAAGTGTTTGCTCTACATGTTCCAGATGAAGACAATGATAATAAATGAATGACAATTAACTTAGTTTACATTAATAATGGAATGTTTAGATAAGGCCCTTTAATTAAAACACACATAAAGGTAATGTAATTCTGACATTACCTTTATTTGCATACCTTGCAGAATAAGGCCAGTAATGGTCCATTCTCAGCTTGACAGTTTATAAGGCACTCAGTGAAGTAAGACTAGACAAAGGTCACAGAGAGTCTATATTCTGCACAGTCCACAGGGGCATAGACCTGGACATTCACATCATCAGGGGCATAGACCTGGACATCATGTGGGTCATTCTAAGGACATTTGGTGAAGAGTCCCTTTAAGGCTTTGGTCCAAGCAGCAGTAGCACTGTAGGAAGACACCACACTAGACCAGTGGAGTCTCTATAGAAATAGAATGACTAGAACTGGTGTCCTCTTCGAGGGTGTCTAAGGGGGAGTTGGGATATGCAAAAAATTAAAAGTCCAATTCACACATGCGTACAACACACACGTGTACATGCGTATAACACACACATGTACATGCGTATATAACACACACGTGAAATCGGACAAATGGAAGCACCCTGCTAATAATTATTATTAAGTCAATGATGGCATAATGGATCACAATACCAGGCATCCATAGCAAGTGCACCCATGAGTTTACCAGTCAAATTGCCAGGGTTAGAGGTTCCACGCCCATTCTATTCATTATATTTCTATGGCAGTCTATGATACTAGACCAGTGGTATCTCTATGACGTCCTCCTCGATGATCACCCCCTGTGGCACCACCACGTGGGCATTGGGATCCCTCTTACAGTGGAGGTCAGAGAAGGGGCTGAGCCAGGATGGGGAGAAAGGCCCTCCAAATGCTGACTTCATGGCCTCCCAGCACAAAGTCTTCTCCCACCTGGCCTGCTCCCCCTTCAGACGCTCGATGCCCTGGAACAGAGAGAGAACACAGTGAGCTGTAGACAGAGAGACTGAATCAAACAGTCATCATTTAGGCCCCACTTACTCAATGGGAGAGTAAGTGAACCCAGATGAAGTCTCCTCTTGGACTAACATGCTCAATGGAGAATCCGTGGGTTTGGAAACCAGGCCATATTATTCTGACAAGGCGTGACAGTGTGGTCTTTTCCTATGTGTTGGTGAAGTTGGCACAAAACAATGCTGTGAACAGACTCCAGGCTAATTCTGTCAGTAAAGACATCCATGCATCCCAGGTCTTAAACATAAACCTAGAATGATTCAAGACGCAATCAGAGACTTGTAGAAATACATGCATCATGCTTTGTTGTTCAGGAAAGCCATTCATTCCACAGTATCGTTGGGTTAAGTGTGTGCAGCGCGGCCATTCTCTCTGCTGTAGGCTTACCTCCGTCCCATACCGTTCAGAAAGCAGCAGGTCTGACAGCCTCAAGGCTCAGAGAGACAGTTAAAAGCTTCACTAGAAGTGGTAGGAGACACATCAGTTCCCAGTTAACCAAAGCCAATGCAGAGTGAGGATAGATATAGGGCCATGCATACAAACACCCACTGCAATGACACGATATAACAGTTCCTTGGATACAATTAATATGGATAGGACATGAAAAAAGAACAGCTTATTAAACAAATGGGAAATATTTATTCTTTCTCTGCGCCAAAGTGTTGAAAAATACCAGTAAACTACCAGTAAAACTCCAGTAAAATGTCAGTAAAAAAAGAAACATCTGTGTTAGGTCTTCACTAGCTTGCACACAGGCAAGACGCGCAGCAGCAGTGTCAGGCTGCGTCCCAAATGGCACTGTATGCCCTATATAGTGCACTACTTTTGACCAGGACCCCAATAAGGCTCTAGTCAAAAGTAGTGCACTATTTAGTGAATAGGGTGCCATTTTGGGACGCATCCTCAGTCAGACAACCATCCATTCAAACTAAACTAAACACAACAGAACATATAGAAAGATACTGGAGAAGAACAATGTTGAACAATGACATAATGGGCCGGTTTCCCGGACACAGGTTACACCAAGTCCACGACTCAAAAGCATTATCAATAGAGATTGGAATTTATTGTTAGTCCAGGACTAGTCTTAATCTGTGTCTGGGAAACCGGCCCAATTAAGTTTTTTCAAGAATACAAAAAAATCACAAGAGAAAGTAAACTTTCTAAACTCCACTGACAGATAAATCTCAGGAAATATGTATATTTGTCATGACTCATGATGTGTAACCAGCTTGACATATATTCCATGTTGATATTCAAGTAAAACTACTACTGCATATACGTTTTGTTTGTTAATACTGTAGTATTTAGTAATACTACATTTGAACTGTTAAGTTAGTTTTGTGGATCACGACTTCCCTCTGGTTTCCACATCTCCTGAATAACTCAAAATTAAGTTTCATTCCTACATAAAACTTATCATTCTGGAGAAACGACAGAATAGAAAGTGACTTTTTCAAGTGCATGGATGTTTGAGAAATATGCTGCATTTGGCACACATAGACATGAGAAAGCATGATCAATGAGTTCCCACCAACTTCCACACATTAAATATTCTGAAACAATGTTTTCTTGTCCTTAGAGGAGAATAAACATGACATGCTGTAACTTAACATGTCTTTATACACAACAATGTACGAGTGTTTAACAAAGTAAGACGGCTAACCTCTCAAACGGTCAACTGTTCAGGCCTAGTGAAACTGTGCCGGGTTAGTCATGTATCAGAGAGAATGTGTGTTCCCTGTGCCGGGTTAGTCATGTATCAGAGAGAATGTGTGTTCCCTGTGCCGGGTTAGTCATGTATCAGAGAGAATCACAAGGCAGGAGGGAGGGGTTTAGTTTTGAAAGGAAGGTAACCTGAGTGCCAGATCGGTTTTGCTATTATGACAACTCCTGAGTTGTCATGATAGCACCAAGAAACTGGCACTCAAGCTAGGACTGAGGAGAGAGGAGATAACAGAGGAAGAGAACAGAGGGGGAGAGAGGAGAGAACAAAGGGAAGAGAGGAGAGAACAAAGGGGAGAAAGGAGATAACAGAGGGAGAGAACAGAGGGGAGAGAACAGAGGGGAGAAAGGAGATAACAGAGAGAGAGAACAGAGGGGAGAGAGGAGAGGGGGAGAGAGGAGAGAACAGAGGGGAGAGAGGAGAGAACAGAGGGGAGAGAGGAGAAAGGAGATAACAGAGAGAGAACAGAGGGGAGAGAGGAGAGGGGGAGAGAGGAGAGAACAGAGGGGAGAGAGGAGAGAACAGAGGGGAGAGAGGAGAGAGCAGAGGGGAGAGAGAGGAGAGAACAGAGGGGAGAGAGGAGAGAACAGAGGGGAGAGAGGAGAGAACAGAGGAGAGAGAGGAGAGAACAGAGGGGAGAGAGGAGAGAACCGAGGGAAGTGATTCAGAAAAACAAAGAAAATCAACAGCATACATAAAGAGTTAACAGGCACGTTTTTTTTTTTACAAGTTTGAAAGTTTTAGAATATATATTTTTCTCTGCAACTCCACTTCACTTTTGTTCTCAAGCAACATAAAAATAACAAAACGTGGCAATGTAAAAAGCAGAATGGATCAATTGTTCAGAGTTAGAGGGATTACAATCCCGTTCAGCATTGTCAGGGAGTGTTGGGGAGGAGAGTCAGGGTGAGGTGGAGGGATGTGGGTTGGAATGGAGCCGTGTTAACACACCTCTGTCTCAGAGTCTGGTTTGCCCGGGTGGCTAAGCTCAGACCACATACTGGTAGGATTCAGCCTTCCCATGGGCCTTCCCAGGTCGGGTCAATGGGATAAACCAGATTATGGAGAAGGGGTGTCCAAATACCGCCTTCATGTTCATCCACTTAGTTTTTTTAGCCCATCGTCTCTCCTCCTTTTTCAACTGTTCTATGCCCTGAAAACGAGAGACAACCAAACTTCAGTGTACTGTGTGTGTACAGTGAACCAATCACAAACTACTTCCTCCCTGACTGTCATTCTAACTGACTAATCACATGACCCTTTGCTCTATCCTTTCGATTCAAAACTACTCTTTCACTCTAAAGTTAGGAAGTGGCTTAAGCTATGACTACCTGAGCATAGACAACATACTAAATGTCCATAGATTACTGTATTGTCTAAATGTCCATAGACGACTGTATTGACTCAATGTCCATAGACGACTGTATTGACTCAATGTCCATAGACGACTGTATTGACTCAATGTCCATAGACGACTGTATTGACTCAATGTCCATAGACGACTGTATTGACTCAATGTCCATAGACGACTGTATTGACTCAATGTCCATAGACGACTGTATTGACTCAATGTCCATAGACGACTGTATTGACTCAATGTCCATAGACGACTGTATTGACTCAATGTCCATAGACGACTGTATTGACTAAATGTCCATAGACTACTGTATTGACTCAATGTCCATAGATTACTGTATTGACTCAATGTCCATAGAATACTGTATTGACTAAATGTCCATAGAATACTGTATTGACTAAATGTCCATAGACGACTGTATTGACTCAATGTCCATAGACTACTGTATTGACTAAATGTCCATAGAATACTGTATTGACTAAATGTCCATAGACTACTGTATTGACTCAATGTCCATAGAATACTGTATTGACTAAATGTCCATAGACGACTGTATTGACTAAATGTCCATAGAATACTGTATTAACTAAATGTCCATAGACGACTGTATTGACTCAATGTCCATAGACTACTGTATTGACTAAATGTCCATAGACTGAACACTGAGCTCTAATGAACAGCCTTCCATGAGAGAATACAGCCATAGAGATGTTATCCATGTCTATGAATACAACCTAGCCCTAGCTATGCAATCAGGCCTGAAGTTGCAGACAAAAAGATGTTAGAGCAAGAAAGCGGAGTTTGTTTAGTTGGGGTTTTAAATCACTAAACGTTGTACAGACACAGATACATACCATGCATTCAGAAAGTATTCAGACCCCTTGACTCTTTCCACATTTTGTTACGTTAACGCCTTATTCTGAAACTGATTAATAGTTTTTTCTCCTTCATAAATCTACACAATACCCCATAATTACAAAGCAAAAACAGGTTTTGCTAATTTATACAAAATAAAAACGGAAATATCACATTTACTTAAGTATTCAGACCCTTTACTCAGTACTTTGTTGAAGCACCTTTGGCAGTGATTACTGCCTCAAGTCTTCTTGGCTACAACACTATAAGCTTGAAACACCTGTATTTGGGGAGTTTCTCCCATTCTTCTCTGCAGATCCTCTCAAGCTCTGTAAGGTTGGATGGGGAGCGTCGCTGCACAGCTATTTTCAGGTCTCTCTAGAGATGTTTGATCAGGTTCAAGTCCAGGCTCTGGCTGGGCCACTCAAGGGCATTCAGAGACTTGTCCCCAAGCCACTCCTGCATTGTCTTGACTGTGTTGTCCTGTTGGAAGGTGAACATTTGCTCTGGAGCAGGTTTTCATTAAGGATTTCTCTGTACTTTGCTCTGTTCATCTTTCCCTTGATTCTGACTACTCTCCCAGTCCCTGCCCACAGTAGGATGCTGCAACCACCATGCTTCACCGTAGGGATGCTGCCATTCTTGGCATTCAGGCCAAAGAGTTCAATCTTGGTTTCATCAGACCAGATAATCTTGTTTCTCATGGTCTGAGAGTCCTTTAAGTGCTTTTTCTCAAACTCCAAGTGGGCTGTCATGTGCCTTTTACTGAAGAGTTACTTCCTTCTGGCCACTCTACCATAAAGGCCTGATTGGTGGAGTGCTGCAGAGATCGTTGTCCTTCTGGAAGGTTCTCCCATCTCCACAGTGGAATTCTGGAGCTCTGTTAGTGTGACCATCAGGTTCTTGTTCAACTCCTGGACCAAACCCCTTCTTCCCCGAATGCTCAGTTTGGCCGGGTGGCCAGCTCTAGGAAGAGTCTTGGTGGTTTCAAACTTCTTCCATTTAAGAATGATGGAGGCCACTGTGTTCTTGGGGACCTTCAATGCTGCAGACATTTTTTGGTACTCTTCCCCAGATCTGTAACTCGACACAATCCTGTCTCAGAGCTCTACGGACAATTCCTTCGACATTATGGCTTGGTTTTTGCTCTGACATGCTCTGTCAACTGTGGGACCTTATATAGACAGGTGTGTGCCTTTCCAAATCATGTCCAATCAATTGAATTTACCACAGGTGGACTCCAATCAAGTTGTAGAAACATCTCAAGGATGATTGATCGAAACAAGAGTTCAATTTCGAGTCTCATAGCAAAGGGTCTGAATAGTTGTGTAAATAAGGTATCCGTTTTTTCAGAAAATTCTCAAAACATGTTTTCGATTTGTTATTATTGGGTATTGTGTGTAGATTGATGTTATTATTGGGTATTGTGTGTAGATTGATGTTATTATTGGGTATTGTGTGTAGATTGATGTTATTATTGGGTATTGTGTGTAGATTGATGTTATTATTGGGTATTGTGTGTAGATTGATGTTATTATTGGGTATTGTGTGTAGATTGATGTTATTATTGGGTATTGTGTGTAGATTGATGTTATTATTGGGTATTGTGTGTAGATTGATGTTATTATTGGGTATTGTGTGTAGATTGATGTTATTATTGGGTATTGTGTGTAGATTGATGTTATTATTGGGTATTGTGTGTAGATTGATGTTATTATTGGGTATTGTGTGTAGATTGATGTTATTATTGGGTATTGTGTGTAGATTGATGTTATTATTGGGTATTGTGTGTAGATTGATGTTATTATTGGGTATTGTGTGTAGATTGATGTTATTATTGGGTATTGTGTGTAGATTGATGTTATTATTGGGTATTGTGTGTAGATTGATGTTATTATTGGGTATTGTGTGTAGATTGATGAAGGGGGGAATTATGTAATCCATTTTAGAATACGGCTGTAAGGTAACAAAATGTGGAAAAAGGTAAGGGGTCTGAACCCTTTAGGAATGCACTGTAGAAGAACACAGAGAGCTACAGTCTACTCACTACATGGTTTATGATGGTACAGGACCATCATAGAGGAAACTGATCCTTTCTCAGAGAGAGCTACAGTCTACTCACTACATGGTTTATGATGGTACAGGACCATCATAGAGGAAACTGATCCTTTCTCACAGAGAGAGCTACAGTCTACTCACTACATGGTTTATGATGGTACAGGACCATCAGAGGGAACTGATCCTTTCTCACAGAGAGAGCTACAGTCTACTCACTACATGGTTTATGATGGTACAGGACCATCATAGAGGAAACTGATCCTTTCTCACAGAGAGAGCTACAGTCTACTCACTACATGGTTTATGATGGTACAGGACCATCAGAGGGAACTGATCCTTTCTCAGAGAGAGAGCTACAGTCTACTCACTACATGGTTTATGATGGTACAGGACCATCAGAGGGAACTGATCCTTTCTCAGAGAGAGAGCTACAGTCTACTCACTACATGGTTTATGATGGTACAGGACCATCAGAGGGAACTGATCCTTTCTCAGAGAGAGAGCTACAGTCTACTCACTACATGGTTTATGATGGTACAGGACCATCAGAGGGAACTGATCCTTTCTCAGAGAGAGAGCTACAGTCTACTCACTACATGGTTTATGATGGTACAATAGAGGGAAGTGATTTTCTCACACAGATACATGGACATGTTTCTTCCTACTTGCTGACAGTAAACTCAACAGAGCATCAGCAAGCCTTGATCTGAATTTCATGTTCAAGTTGAAGATTTCCTTTATATAAGAAAATCACTGTTACTGTAGAAACAAGATTGGAATCCTAAATCCCACAAGGAGATGGTCCAACTACAAGCAGACCCTTCTATAGACACTCTTAGACACCAGCTCCAATTAGACACTAGTCCAATTTTAAGGAGACTAAGTGAAAATTGTACTCAAGTGGAAGTTAGAATTCACCTCTGTGTGTAAGATGCTGTAGAGAGGTTAAGGTTCATAGGTCATACATACAGTAGCTAAGCACTAAAGCAACAGCAGTGGGGAACAGACTTGGCTTAAATACATAGGTCAAATACTTGAGGTGCACTTGATTACGTTTGCCTGTAGAACGGAATAAGCCTGAAATGCCAATGGAATAGTCCCAAAAGTGCACATCAGTCATGCTAAATAAAGCACACCTAAAGTATTTGACATAACATTATGAATTTTATCCAGGTCTGATGAAGAGGTGGTGAAGGGGAGAAGAGGAACATGGGGGTTTACTACCAGGACCTTCACTGTCTCATCTGTCCAGTAGGGAGGTGAAGAAGAGGAACATGGGGGTTTACTACCAGGACCTTCACTGTCTCATCTGTCCAGTAGGGAGGTGAAGAAGAGGAACATGGGGGTTTACTACCAGGACCTTCACTGTCTCATCTGTCCAGTAGGGAGGTGAAGGAGAGGAACATGGGGGTTTACTACCAGGACCTTCACTGTCTCATCTGTCCAGTAGGGAGGTGAAGGAGAGGAACATGGGGGTTTACTACTTACTGTCTCATCTGTACAGATGGAATGGACCTGAGTCCCGAACATCACGGAGGTGAAGATGAGGAAGAGGAGGGCCTCAAAGCACAGGAGGATGAGGAGGATGACGGTCGCAGGAGGTGAGAAGGAACTGCACTCTGGGAGTTGGAGTTCAGGAGGAAGGGGAGGGAGGAACACATTTACACTCACAGCAGTAAAAGCAACCTTTCTAGACGGCTGTTGTGGTCTAGGCAGCTGGATACTGGATGCTAAGCATATTGTACATCAGTCTTTTCAGACAGATGACGAACAATGGCAAAGCTGCATAAAGACGTGGGTATTCACATATGACCTCATTGTTTTAGCACTATCTACAGAGTTTTTAAACTACGGCACGGGACATGGTTCAATACAGCAATAAATCAGCACAATCTACTTTATTTTATTGGCAGCGTCTTGGAGCTAGAATTGGGATCATGCAAACTGTGATGACGATACAAAAACAGAGTAACGGAGAGCAATGTACAATACGGTGAACTGAGCCAAGGCATTTGTGGTAAGAACATGGGGGCGGCCATCTTTATGGACCTCATCTACTGATTGTATGAGACTGAGAATGTTGCATTGTGTGACAAGTGGTTTTAACTGTTGATTGTATCCACATTACAAATAATTATGTTTTGAACAAACGCTAAATAGAGATGACATATCTCAGTATCAAAGAGCCTGAACAGTAACTACACAGTGCAGTGGATGTTTTTGGATTTCTCCAGTGCCTTCAACACCATTCAGCCCCTGCTACTGGGTGAGAAGATGAGGAGGATGAAAGTGGAAGCCCTTAGTCTCCTGGGTCACGGACTACCTGACCGGTAGGCCACGATTTGTGCGACTACAGAGCTGTGTGTCAGAACGGGCAGTTAGCAACACAGGGGCCCCCCAGGGTACGGTCCTGTCCCCCTTCCTGTTCACCCTCTACACCTCAGACTTCAGATATAACTCTGAGACATGCCACCTACAGAAGTTCTCGGATGACTCTGCTATTGTAGGGTGCATCAGGGGTGGGCAGGAGGAGGAGTATAGGAGCACAATCAGTGACTTTGTGTTGTGGTGTGAGCAGAACCACCTTCAGCTCAACATCAGCAAAACAAAGGAGATGGTGGTGGACTTCAGGAGAACCAAGGCACAACTGACTGCAGTCCCTATACAGGGGATGGATGTGGAAATGGTCGGGTCATACAAGTTGGGAGTCCATATGAACAACAGGCTGGAATGGGCTGGTAACACCGGGGCCCTGTACAAAAAGGGCCAGAGCCGAATACTTTCTGAGGAGGCTCAGGTCCTTCAACGTGTGCAGTAAACTACTGCATACCTTCTACCAGTCTGTGGTGGCCAGTGCCATCTTTTTTGCAGTGGTGTGCTCGGGAGCAAACATCAAAGCCGGTGATGTAAGCTGATCAGGAAGGCTAGCTCTGTCCTGGGGATGAGCCTTGACACTCTAGAGGAGGTGGCGGAGAGACGGATCCTTGCCAAACTGCTGGCCATCATGGACAACGTCACCCACCCTCTGCATGCTATGGTTATGACGCAGAGGAGCACTTTCAGTCACAGACTGATCCCACCACGGTGTGCCAGAGAGCGCTAAAGGAGGTCCTTCCTGCCGGCGGCTATTAGACTATATAATGCCTCACCGGGGTGCCGTGCCGTCGGCAACATAGATCTGGAACTGTTGGGGTGCTAGGACCTAATTTAACAATAATGCATCCATCCGTGAGTAACTCTGGTCCGTCAGCACTCATTCACTCAAGACCTATTTATTCATGCAGGTCTGTATATACATACTCATGTACAGTTGTTATATCATATCACGTGCAATATTGCTAGTAATTCTTGGACCTAACCTACGTAGGCATTCACTCAGGAATGCATATTAGTATCCTGTCAGTTGCACCTTTTCTCATTGTTTTTAGTATATTGAATGTGCAATACGTGCAGTTGTCTGTAATTAAACCCTGCGCACTAAGGACTGTATTTTAAGGGAATTACTATTATTACCCCAAATTATATCATACACACATTTAGCTATTAAAGTATCTCTTCCTGTCATTTACCTGTACAGTTTCTGTAACCATGCAACATTTTCACTTACTTGTTCATTTAGCCAGTCTGTCTATTAAGTAAACTATTATTATTACCCTCGCTCGTATCATAAGCATTTTTAGCTACTGAAGTATTTATCTGTATAGTATAGTTAACCATCCAACATCCACCAATGTATAGTGTACATATTCAGCCAACCACTCATACTATGCAATATCTTTTTATAGCTTTTTTTTTTTTTTTTTGCACTCCAGATATCTTGTATTTCTATACTTTTTCATACTGCCGCTCTATGTATCATGTACCGTGTATCTGTCTTTTGTGTACTTTCGTTGTGGCATTTTGCACCTGCCCTGTGTTTTGTTGTAGCTGCTTGACAAAGAAATTACCCCCCCGGGATCAATAAAGTACCTACCTATCTATCTATCTACACAGTGCCAGTGACCAACATAACTACTGTACACAGTGCCAGTGACCAACATAACTACTGTACACAGTGCCAGTGACCAACATAACTACTGTACACAGTGCCAGTGACCAACATAACTACTGTACACAGTGCCGTGACCAACATAACTACTGTACACAGTGCCAGTGCCCAACATAACTACTGTACACAGTGCAGTGCCCAACATAACTACTGTACACAGTGCCAGTGACCAACATAACTACTGTACACAGTGCCAGTGACCAACATAACTACTGTACACAGTGCAGTGCCCAACATAACTACTGTACACAGTGCAGTGCCCAACATAACTACTGTACACAGTGCCAGTGACCAACATAACTACTGTACACAGTGCCAGTGCCCAACATAACTACTGTACACAGTGCCAGTGCCCAACATAACTACTGTACACAGTGCCAGTGCCCAACATAACTACTGTACACAGTGCAGTGCCCAACATAACTACTGTACACAGTGCCAGTGCCCAACATAACTACTGTACACAGTGCCAGTGCCCAACATAACTACTGTACACAGTGCCAGTGACCAACATAACTACTGTACACAGTGCCAGTGACCAACATAACTACTGTACACAGTGCCAGTGACCAACATAACTACTGTACACAGTGCCAGTGACCAACATAACTACTGTACACAGTGCCAGTGACCAACATAACTACTGTACACAGTGCCAGTGACCAACATAACTACTGTACACAGTGCCAGTGACCAACATAACTACTGTACACAGTGCCAGTGACCAACATAACTACTGTACACAGTGCCAGTGACCAACATAACTACTGTACACAGTGCCAGTGACCAACATAACTACTGTACACAGTGCCAGTGACCAAGATAACTACTGTACACAGTGCCAGTGACCAACATAACTACTGTACACAGTGCAGTGACCAACATAACTACTGTACACAGTGCCAGTGAACAACATAACTACTGTACACAGTGCCAGTGACCAACATAACTACTGTACACAGTGCCAGTGACCAACATAACTACTGTACACAGTGCCAGTGACCAACATAACTACTGTACACAGTGCAGTGACCAACATAACTACTGTACACGGTGCCAGTGACCAACATAACTACTGTACACAGTGCCAGTGACCAACATAACTACTGTACACGGTGCCAGTGACCAACATAACTACTGTACACAGTGCCAGTGACCAACATAACTACTGTACACAGTGCCAGTGACCAACATAACTACTGTACACAGTGCCAGTGACCAACATAACTACTGTACACGGTGCCAGTGACCAACATAACTACTGTACACAGTGCCAGTGACCAACATAACTACTGTACACAGTGCCAGTGACCAACATAACTACTGTACACAGTGCAGTGCCCAACATAACTACTGTACACAGTGCAGTGCCCAACATAACTACTGTACACAGTGCCAGTGACCAACATAACTACTGTACACAGTGCCAGTGCCCAACATAACTACTGTACACAGTGCCAGTGCCCAACATAACTACTGTACACAGTGCCAGTGCCCAACATAACTACTGTACACAGTGCAGTGCCCAACATAACTACTGTACACAGTGCCAGTGCCCAACATAACTACTGTACACAGTGCCAGTGCCCAACATAACTACTGTACACAGTGCCAGTGACCAACATAACTACTGTACACAGTGCCAGTGACCAACATAACTACTGTACACAGTGCCAGTGACCAACATAACTACTGTACACAGTGCCAGTGACCAACATAACTACTGTACACAGT
Organism: Thymallus thymallus; assembly: GCA_023634145.1. NCBI lineage: Eukaryota > Metazoa > Chordata > Actinopteri > Salmoniformes > Salmonidae > Thymallus > Thymallus thymallus. The sequence continues at coordinate 34,780,325 of CM042415.1, read as the reverse complement.
GCCAGTGACCAACATAACTACTGTACACAGTGCCAGTGACCAACATAACTACTGTACACAGTGCCAGTGACCAACATAACTACTGTACACAGTGCCAGTGACCAACATAACTACTGTACACAGTGCCAGTGACCAACATAACTACTGTACACAGTGCCAGTGACCAACATAACTACTGTACACAGTGCCAGTGACCAAGATAACTACTGTACACAGTGCCAGTGACCAACATAACTACTGTACACAGTGCAGTGACCAACATAACTACTGTACACAGTGCCAGTGAACAACATAACTACTGTACACAGTGCCAGTGACCAACATAACTACTGTACACAGTGCCAGTGACCAACATAACTACTGTACACAGTGCCAGTGACCAACATAACTACTGTACACAGTGCAGTGACCAACATAACTACTGTACACGGTGCCAGTGACCAACATAACTACTGTACACAGTGCCAGTGACCAACATAACTACTGTACACGGTGCCAGTGACCAACATAACTACTGTACACAGTGCCAGTGACCAACATAACTACTGTACACAGTGCCAGTGACCAACATAACTACTGTACACAGTGCCAGTGACCAACATAACTACTGTACACGGTGCCAGTGACCAACATAACTACTGTACACAGTGCCAGTGACCAACATAACTACTGTACACAGTGCCAGTGACCAACATAACTACTGTACACAGTGCCAGTGACCAACATAACTACTGTACACAGTGCAGTGACCAACATAACTACTGTACACAGTGCCAGTGACCAACATAACTACTGTACACAGTGCCGTGACCAACATAACTACTGTACACAGTGCCAGTGACCAACATAACTACTGTACACAGTGCCAGTGACTCAGTGAAAGGAGTAAACTGTCCTTCATGACATTCCTGGAGGCAGATCAACTAGTAGAGTGACTTGAACAGTTTCACATGAGATGGGTGGCAGTGCCTCGTCTGAAACTTATAAAGAACATATAACCAGAGACCATTGTTAGGGTTGAGAGGAGCTGATTGAAAAATCATTGCGTTATCATGAGATCTAGATCAAACCAATGAGCAGCCAGGTTAAAAGGTCAAAACCACTTACTTGTCCAATCATCTTCAAAGCAGTAGAGGAAGTGGAAGACCACCATCACCAGAGAGTGGAGAGAGATGAGTGCAATGTACATCTGGAACACAGAGACTCATGGTAAAACAGTGTCAAGTATCAACGTAGTCACACAAACTAAAGGTCACTATCAGGGTATTTGACAACCTCAACATCTTAATCCATAACTTTCCAATAGGAACTGTGTATTGGCAAATCCATAAACTACATTTGCTACTTGTCTGTGGTATTGTAGCAGGCTGAAGGTGTAAGGGTGTCTTAGGGAATGCATAACTACTGTGTGGAATGTTACAGTATGTAAAGTAAGTAATGGTACGTACTGTGAAGAGCACAAAGTACTTGTGGTTGTTCTCTCCCACACAGTTGTTAACCCAGGGACAGTGGTGGTCCATCTTCCGTATGCAGCGCTTGCACACACTAGTATGGAGGTGAAAACTCAGTGAGAACAAATTCACAACAACAAAACAGTCCCATGTTTCTCAGCAACATGTCAGACAGTCTGCCTCAGGTAACTGGTGGTCCTAAAGTCACAGCAGACAGTCTGCCTCAGGTAACTGGGGGTCCTAAAGTCACAGCAGACAGTCTGCCTCAGGTAACTGGGGGTCCTAAAGTCACAGCAGACAGTCTGCCTCAGGTAACTGGTGGTCCTAAAGTCACAGCAGACAGTCTGCCTCAGGTAACTGGGGGTCCTAAAGTCACAGCAGACAGTCTGCCTCAGGTAACTGGGGGTCCTAAAGTCACAGCAGACAGTCTGCCTCAGGTAACTGGGGGTCCTAAAGTCACAGCAGACAGTCTGCCTCAGGTAACTGGTGGTCCTAAAGTCACAGCAGGCAGTCTGCCTCAGGTAACTGGTGGTCCTAAAGTCACAGCAGACAGTCTGCCTCAGGTAACTGGGGGTCCTAAAGTCACAGCAGGCAGTCTGCCTCAGGTAACTGGTGGTCCTAAAGTCACAGCAGACAGTCTGCCTCAGGTAACTGGGGGTCCTAAAGTCACAGCAGACAGTCTGCCTCAGGTAACTGGTGGTCCTAAAGTCACAGCAGACAGTCTGTCTCAGGTAACTGGTGGTCCTAAAGTCACAGCAGGCAGTCTGCCTCAGGTAACTGGTGGTCCTAAAGTCACAGCAGACAGTCTGCCTCAGGTAACTGGGGGTCCTAAAGTCACAGCAGACAGTCTGCCTCAGGTAACTGGGGGTCCTAAAGTCACAGCAGGCAGTCTGCCTCAGGTAACTGGTGGTCCTAAAGTCACAGCAGACAGTCTGCCTCAGGTAACTGGGGGTCCTAAAGTCACAGCAGACAGTCTGCCTCAGGTAACTGGTGGTCCTAAACCAACTAGATCAATGAGAGGGCATGAATGAAGGACACAAAGCAACTGTACGGTCTGCCACCCTACTATACTGTATGGAGGGAGGAGTCACGCCAGTCTGCCAACCTACTATACTGTATGGAGGGAGGAGTCACGCCAGTCTGCCACCCTACTATACTGTATGGAGGGAGGAGTCACGCCAGTCTGCCAACCTACTATACTGTATGGAGGGAGGAGTCACGCCAGTCTGCCAACCTACTATCCTGTATGGAGGGAGGAGTCATGCCAGTCTGCCAACCTACTATACGGAGGGAGGAGTCACGCCAGTCTTCCAACCTACCCTCCTGTATGGAGGGAGGAGTCATGCCAGTCTGCCAACCTACTATACGGAGGGAGGAGTCACGCCAGTCTGCCAACCTACTATCCTGTACGGAGGGAGGAGTCACGCCAGTCTGCCAACCTACTATAAGGAGGGAGGAGTCACGCCAGTCTGCCAACCTACTATCCTGTATGGAGGGAGGAGTCACGCCAGTCAGCCAACCTACTATACTATATGGAGGGTGTACGCTGTTCTTTGGGCAGTGTCAGTCAGGGTCACCCTACCTGCAGTGGTGTGACCCGGACATTCATAGTGGTGTGCTGGGTCACCCTACCTGCAGTGGTGGGACCCAGACATTCAAAGTGGTGTGCTGGGTCACCCTACCTGCAGTGGTGTGCGCGGTCAGGCTTGATGCTGCAGCACTTGGGACACTTGTAGACCACCTGTCCTGGCTTCAGCTGAAGACTCTCAATGTACTCTTTAGTGGCGTTCCCTTTTGGCACAGCTCCCTATAGTACAGACAGGTCAATAGGAATGAGTTGACATGATGACTTATCATGGCTCACTGTTGCAGTGGTCAGGCAGTGTTGTAGAATAAGCAGTGACATTGATGTGCTTTATGTTGAAGATGGCGTCTTACTGTATAGCTGCTGTCTTGCGAGTTCTGACCCAACTGTGATTCTGTGATTCTTTAGCATCTTTACTTATGATCGACAATAACTTTTGAACCTCAGATCGGCAGTTACTAACCTCAGCTACTAACCTCAGCTACTAACCTCAGCTACTAACCTCAGTTACTAACCTCAGTTACTAACCTCAGTTACTAACCTCAGTTACTAACCTCAATTCAGCTTCAACATCGACTCATCTGCCCATGGCTCTTTGTAATTAATCTAAGAGGAAACGCCGGCGTTACAGAGGCAGGATAGGGGAGAACCGGCGTTACAGAGGGGAGAACCGGCGTTACAGAGGGGAGAACCAGCGTTACAGAGGGGAGAAGTGGCGTTAGAGAGGCAGGAGAGGGGAGAAGTGGCGTTACAGAGGGGAGAAGTGGCGTTACAGAGGCAGGAGAGGGGAGAAGTGGCGTTACAGAGGCAGGAGAGAGGAGAAGTGGCGTTACAGAGGCAGGAGAGGGGAGAAGTGGCGTTACAGAGGCAGGAGAGGGGAGAAGTGGCGTTACCGAGGCAGGAGAGGGGAGAAGTGGCGTTACCGAGGCAGGAGAGGGAAGAAGTGGCGTTACAGAGGCAGGAGAGGGGAGAAGTGGCGTTACAGAGGCAGGAGAGGGGAGAAGTGGCGTTACAGAGGCAGGAGAGAGGAGAAGTGGCGTTACAGAGGCAGGAGAGGGGAGAAGTGGCGTTACAGAGGCAGGAGAGGGGAGAAGTGGCGTTACAGAGGCAGGAGAGGGGAGAAGTGGCGTTACCGAGGCAGGAGAGGGGAGAAGTGGCGTTACAGAGGCAGGAGAGGGGAGAAGTGGCGTTACAGAGGCAGGAGAGGGGAGAAGTGGCGTTACAGAGGCAGGAGAGAGGAGAAGTGGCGTTACAGAGACAGGAGAGGGGAGAAGTGGCGTTACAGAGGCAGGAGAGGGGAGAAGTGGCGTTACAGAGGCAGGAGAGGGGAGAACTGGCGAGATTAAGGCAAATAGAAAACGGGCCACCTCTGACCTCCGATAGCGGATTTGCTATCTACGGGACTCTCGTAACCACAATATTCTGGGCTTTTCTGAATCATGGCTTCTGGACAAGATACGCCCCACGGCTATCCAACTCGAATGATTCTCCATCCACCGAGTGGACAGGACATTGGATTCAGGAAAATACAAAGAGGGAGGGGTATGCCTCTTCATCAACAACAAAGAGTGTTCTGACTCTAGTGGTCTCCACCCACTGTTCACCTGTCTTGGAATACCTGATGGTCAAATGCCAAACCTCCAACCCTTTTCATCTGTTACCACCTCAGGACAACAACACCCACAAGTCCTAGACTACTGTTACTCTCCCCACAAGTCCTAGACTACTGTTACTCTCCCCACAAGTCCTAGACTACTGTTACTCTCCCCACAAGCATACAAGGCCCCCCTTCGGCAAATCAGATTATGACTCTACACTCCTGCTTAGCATCAACAAGCTAACTACCTCTGGCACCGGCTTTAATAGGTAATGCATCGCCAACGTTGTCCCCACGGTGAAGGTTTGCTGCTTCCCCAATCAAAATTCCTGGATTAACACAGAGGTCGGCGCTAAGCTAAAGGACAGGGCTACCACAGCCAACCCCGAAGCTAAGGCTGAGGACACAAACAAGTACAAGAAGTCCCGCTACGACCTCCGCAGAGCCATCAAACAAGCAAAAGGACAATATAGAAACAAAGTGGAATTAATTTACACATGCTCAATGCCCGACACATGCGACAGGGTCTACAGTCCATTACGGATTACAAAAGAACAACCAGCCGGGATCTGCCCAACGATGCCTCTCTACCAGAAGAACTCAATGCATCAGGCTAACACCCGCAAGGCCGCAGGGATCCTGGACTTCCTGACAGGCCGACCCCAGGTGGTGAGGCTAGGCAAAATTACCTCCGCCACGCTGACCTTCAACACCGGGGCCCCACAGGGGTGTGTGCTTAGTCCCCTCCTGTACTCCCTGTTCACCCACGACTGCGTGGCCACGCATGACTCAATCATCAAGTTTACTGAAGACATGACGGTGATAGGCCTGATCACCGGCAACGATGAGAGAGCCTACAGTGTCGAGGTCAGAGACCTGGCAGTGTGGTGCCAGGTCAACAACCTCTCCCTCAACAAGGAGCTGATCGTGGGCTACAGGAAATGGGTGGAGGGAGTCAAGATGGTGCTCCCATCTTGACTGGCTGCAACACTGCTTGGTTTGGCAACTGCATCGTCCTCGATCGCATGGTGGTACAGGCGGACAGCCCAGTGCGTCACTGGGGCCGAGCTCTCTGACATCCAGGACCTCTATATCAGACTCCAGCCACCCAAGCCTAGACTGTTCTCTATGCTTCCACACGGCAAGTGGTGTCGGAGCATCAAGTCTGACACAGGCTCCTGAACAACTTCTATCCCCAAACAACAACCTTTCATTCAATAGAATACAATAAGAACACTGCTACATAGCTACACGGACTATCTGCATTGACCCTTCTATGGACACTCACACATTAAATTTGCTCTCACACACACACACACACACACACTCATATATGCCAGGTTTTCCCAAACTCTGTCCTGGGCCCCCCCCCCATGTTATGGTTTTTGCCCTAGCACTACACAGCTGATTCAAATAATCAAAGCTTGATGGGGAGTTGGTTATTTGAATCGGCTGTTTAGTGCTAGGGCAAAACCAAAACGTGCACCTAGGGTGGACCCCAGGACCGAGTTTAGGAAACCCTGATATACGCTGCTGCTAGTCACCTTAGCCCTATACATACAGTATCTAACCCAACCACTCCAGTATCCCTGGACATTGTCAATATGGTATTGGCACGGACCCTGGAACTGACCCTGTATATAGCTACTGACTCTGATCCTGTATATAGCTACTGACCCTGTATATAGCTACTGACTCTGGAACTGATCCTGTATATAGCTACTGACCCTGTATATAGCTACTGACTCTGGAACTGATCCTGTATATAGCTACTGACCCTGTATATAGCTACTGATCCTGTATGTAGCTACTGACCCTGTATATAGCTACTGATCCTGTATATAGCTACTGACTGTATATAGCTACTGACCCTGGAACTGATCCTGTATATAGCTACTGATCCTGGAACTGATCCTGTATATAGCTACTGATCCTGTTACTGATCCTGTATGTAGCTACTGACCCTGGAACTGATCCTGTATATAGCTACTGACCCTGTATATAGCTACTGACCCTGGAACTGATCCTGTATATAGCTACTGACCCTGTATATAGCTACTGATCCTGGAACTGATCCTGTATGTAGCTACTGACCCTGTATATAGCTACTGATCCTGGAACTGATCCTGTATATAGCTACTGATCCTGTATATAGCTACTGATCCTGGAACTGATCCTGTATATAGCTACTGATCCTGTATATAGCTACTGATCCTGTATATAGCTACTGACCCTGGAACTGATCCTGTATATAGCTACTGACCCTGGATATAGCTACTGACCCTGGAACTGACCCTGTATATAGCTACTGACCCTGGAACTAATCCTGTATATAGCTACTGACACTGGAACTGATCCTGTATATAGCTACTGACCCTGGAACTGATCCTGTATATAGCTACTGACCCTAGAACTGACCCTGTATATAGCTACTGACCCTGGAACTGATCCTGTATATAGCTACTGACCCTAGAACTGACCCTGTATATAGCTACTGATCCTGGAACTGATCCTGTATATACAGCGGGTGAAATAAGTATTGAACACGTCACCATTTTTCTCAGTAAATATATTTCCAAAGGTGCTATTGACATGAAATTTTCACCAGATGTTGGTAACAACCCAAGTAATCCATAAACAAATAAGTTCAGAAATTAAGTTATGTGTAATAATGTGAAATGACACAGGGAAAAAGTATTGAACACACTTACTGATATTTATTTAATACTTTGTACAAAATGACAGCTTCAAGACGCCTCCTGTATGGAGAAACTAGTCGCATGCATTGCTCTGGTGTGATTTTGGCCCATTCTTCCACACAAACAGTCTTCAAATCTTGAAGGTTCCGTGGGCCTCTTCTATGAATCTTGATCTTCAGTTCTTTCCATAGATTTTCAATGGGATTTAAGTCAGGTGATTGGCTGGGCCATTCTAGCAGCTTTATTTTCTTTCTTTGAAACCAATTGAGAGTTTCCTTGGCTGTGTATTTGGGATTATTGTCTTGCTGAAATGTCCACCCTCGTTTCATCTTCATCATCCTGGTAGATGGCAGCAGATTTTTGTCAAGAATGTCTCGGTAAATTTGCCCATTCATCCTTCCTTCGATTATGTGACGTTTGCCAGTACCATTTGCTGAAAAGCAGCCCCACACCACCTCCAAACTTTTTAGGGTGATGTGCAGTGCCATTTCTCCTCCAAACATGGTGTGTATTATGTCATCCAAACAGTTCAATTTTGCTCTCATCTGACCACACTATATTCTCCCAGTATTTCACTGGCTTTTCCAAATGTTGTGCAGCAAACTTTAAACGAGCTTCAACATGCTTTTATTTCAGCAATGGAGTCTTGCGTGGTGAGCGTGCATACAGGCCATGGCGGTGGAGTGCATTACTTACTGTTTTCTTTGAGACAACAGTACCTGCTAATTGCAGGTATTTTTGAAGCTCTCCACAAGTGGTCCTTGGCTCTTGGACAACTCTTCTGATTATTCTTTTCACTCCTCTGTCAGAAATCTTGCGAGGAGCACCTGGTCGAGGCAAATTTATGGTGATATGTGCTCACTGGAACATTCAGAAGCTTAGAAAAGCTTAGAAATGCACCTATAACCAATGCCATCATTATGTTTTGCAACAATTAGGTTGCGAAGGTCTTGAGACAGCTCTTTGCTTTAACCCATCATGTAATGTGTCTTGTGTGACACCTTGGCAATGAGACCTTTTTGTAGGCCATCAGTTGGGACTGAACCAGCTGATATTAATTTGCACTGACAGGGGGCTGGATTGCTTTTTAATTACTGATAGTTTTCAGCTGTTGTCTTGGCTTTCCATGCCTTTTTGCACCGCCCTTTCTTCATGTGTTTAATACTTTTTCCCTGTGTCATTTCACATTATTACACATAACTTAATTTCTGAACTTATTTGTTTTGGTTTCTTTGTATGTATGGATTACTTTGGTTGTTACCAACATCTGGTGAAATGTTCATGTCAATAGCACCTTTGGAAATATATTTACTGAGAAAAATGGTGACGTGTTCAATACTTATTTCACCCGCTGTAGCTACTGACACTGGAACTGATCCTGTATATATCTGACTTACTTTCTCATGTTCATCTTATTTCTATTCCTCGTGTGTTTTAGTTCTAGACGTGTTATTTTATTTTATAGTACTACTGCGTTGTTGGGATAGACAGCAAGGCATTTCACAGTACTAGTGCACTTGACAAAACAACTTGATACATGTGAGTAAGGATGTGTTCAGTTAGGCACAAAACAGTGTTCAATTAGACACTTCTACCAATAACAACCAAACTGAACTTTTCCTGTTTCAAAACGTTTTGTTATGTAACTGAATACAACCCAGACCTAGATAACACCAGTGTGTCAAATTTACAGAATCCAGAGTCAAAGTTTACAGAGCCCAGAGCAAAAGGTTTTGAGAGCTGTGCTGTGTGTAAAGTTAGAAGTGTATAGTGTGTTCAGTTTGAACTCACAGGGTCGGTGCACATGGCCCTGAAGTGAGAGGCGAGAGCCAGGAAGGCCAGACTATTGAACACAATCCCGTTGACTAAGCTATAGGTCAGGTTTTTAGAAGGCAACAGCATGACGAAGAGCACTACAAACTCAGCGTAGAACACCAACATCCAGGTGATGACCCCACACACGATGCCACACGCGTCCCTGAATGAATGGAAGAAATAATTGTATTAGACACATTTAAAATACAGTGTTGCCTCAGCTATTTGAGTAAAACAATGCATACATTCAAATACATACTTAATTATCTTTAATGAAGTCAGCTGACTTATTTCCATTGTGGTGCTCGTGACCACCAGGTGGGCAGCAACAATGGACAGCCTGGGCAAGACGTGCTGTGCACTGAGCACTTCAAAGGCACTTCACATTCAATACTGGAAAAATAGCCATGAGTGTGCAAAGCTGTCATCAAGGCAAAGGGTGGCTACTTTGAAGAATCTCAAATATAAAATATATCTTGATTTGTTTAACACTTTTTTGGTCACTACATGATTCCATATGCGTTATGTCATAGTTTTGATGTCTTCACTTTTATTCTACAATGTAGAAAATAGTGCAAATAAAGAACAACCCTTGAATGAGTAATATTCCAAACCTTTGGCCGCCAGTGTATATACAGTGGGGCAAAAAAGTATTTAGTCAGCCACCAATTGTGCAAGTTCTCCCACTTAAAAAGATGAGAGGCCTGTAATTTTCATCATAGGTACATTTCAACTATGAGAGACAAAATGAGAAAAAACAAAATCCAGAAAATCACATTGTAGGATTTTTAATGAATTTATTTGCAAATTATGGTGGAAAATAAGTATTTGGTCACCTACAAACAAGCAAGATTTCTGGCTCTCACAGACCTGCAACTTCTTCTTTAAGAGGCTCCTCTGTCCTCCACTCGTTACCTGTATTAATGGCACCTGTTTGACACCTGTCCACAACATCAAAACAGTCACACTGGAGATCTGCATGGAGGAATGGGCCAAAATACCAGAAACAGTGTGTGAAAACCTTGTGAAGACTTACAGAAAACGTTTGACCTCTGTCATTGCCAACAAAGGGTATATAACAACGTATTGAGATAAACTTGACCAAATACTTATTTTCCACCATAATTTGCAAATACATTCATAAAAAATCTCTTTTTAAGTGGGAGAACGTGCACAATTGGTGGCAAATACTTTTTTTCCCCACTGTATGTATGTATGTATGTATGTATGTATGTATGTATGTACATACATATGTATGTACATACATATGTATGTATGCATGTATGCATGTATGTACACACACTACTGTATGTGTTATCAGAAATTCCCAAGTTTTCTTTAAGATCCATCTAATTAAGTTGAAATAAGCAGGCAATTTTTGGGAACGTTAGCAGAATCGTGCAACCCCTAACAGATTTATTTCTACCCATTCAATGCTAATTCTAACAACCCAAACGTTGCGTGTTCAAACCACATGGTGGACAACTTTGGTACCCATGTGGCTCAGCTGGTAAAGCATGCCGCTTGCAACACCAGTGTTGTGGGTTCGAGTCCCACGGGGGACCAGTACGAAAAGGTAAGCACTCACTACTGTAAGTGGCTCTGGATAAGAGCGTCAGCTAAAGGAGTATAATGTAAATGTGACTGGGCTACCTGATAAACCACATGCTGCTGGGGGTGAGCTGGGAGACAGGGACACACTGCGGCTCAGTCTGCAGGCAGGCAGCCTGCCTCTCCACGTCCCTGCACCTGGACAAGACCATGTTATTCATTCATACCAGTCTTCTGCTGTACCAAATCCATCGGATTTACACACATGGGTCCTTCTATAAATAATGGGGCCAATGTGTGACATTGGGATCAAAATGTCAGAATGGTTTGAAACTAAAAATTACATTATTTTAATGCAGTTCCACATGTGTACTTAGAGGAATAAAAGTTAATATATGCAAATTGTCCCATAACTCCACCTATACAACAACATAGGCCTAGGACTATACATCCTTTAAGCAGGGTTCATACAGACACAACACAACATAGGCCTAGGACTATACATCCTTTAAGCTGGGTTCATACAGACACAACACAACATAGGCCTAGGACTATACATCCTTTAAGCAACTCAACTGGACACATCTCACAAAAACTGATCCCAAATTAAATCACAGATAAATATAACGGAGCAGGAGAACTTTTAAATTGGCTTCAATAATTACAAGGGCTTTCAAGCACCAAATCAAGGTGATGTCTGATTTAAAGGCAGGCCTATTCCATAACTTGAATTTCTGAGCTCCAAGTTCAAGTAGGCTACTTCAAGCCCCTAGTACTGTTTAAAATGAATAACATAGAAACCAAAATGTATTTGACATGTTATTTCATTACCAGATCATATTGTGAAGAAGCCCACACTAGGCTATGTAATGTGTTGTCATTATATCCAGAATAATTCATAGGAATAGTGTTGGATGTTACGCAATAGTCTATCCTACACAGTTGAGCACAGTTGACTGTGTCCAGTCCGAGACACAAAAACATGTTACCTTAATGTTTTCTCTGTTAAATCTAATGAGACCTTGCTGTAAACCAAGCAGAAAACAACAGATGATTCATTCAATAGGGATATTAGATCCAGGCACAACTGTCTTCACCGGTGTAACGAATGAGACACCATATATTCTGGACATTCCTCATGAACACCTTTTTAACCAGCACTTGGGCTGTTGTTGCATTGCATGCTCTATCACAACAGCTATTCGTCACTTGACTGCCATTCTAAAAATTCCTTCCTGGATCAGATGACCGTGGGAAAATATCAGGCATAACTAAATCAGCTGGACACCAAATGCGCATCAAACAAGTATTATGCATAATTATTGAAGAACTACATTAATGACAGTATCAATTTAGGTTTTAAGTACCAAGGTAAGGTGACTTTCGTTTAGAAGCATTCGATTTTGCAATTGCATACATCATACTTATATCTTAACGTAATGACATGAAAACAATTGGCAGATTATTATCAATGACTTATCAACAGCTGTAACAAGTTGTCCAGTGTAGGAAATCCTCACTGGTACCCTAGTTTCTAGAGAAACCCACATACACTCAGGCCCTGTAGTCACAAACACACCTGTGCACAGGGCTCTTCATCGTACAGACTCAGGCTGAGGCTGCCTCACCGTCACCGCATGCTGTGGGCAGAACCGGAAGAAGTGGTACAACTGTGAGCAAATAGTGGCACATTCAGTAAACAAGATTTCAGTAGAGATAGAATACTGTACACTAACGCCGTACATTTCAGTAGAGATAGAATGCTGTATACTGTACATTTCAGTAGAGATAGAATGCTGTATACTGTACATTTCAGTAGAGATAGAATACTGTATACTGTACATTTCAGTAGATACATTATCTCTGTATTCTATGTGGCTTTGTTAGCTGCATACAGTGCCTTCAAAAAGTATTCATACCCCTTGGCTTATTCCATATTTTGTTGTGTTAGTCTGAATACAAAGTGGATTAAATAAATGAAAATATTGTCCATCTACACACAACACCCCATAATGACAAAGTGAAAACATGTTCTTACAAATTTTTGCAAAAATATTTATCATGAAATACAGAAATATATAATTTACATAAGTATTCACACCCCTGAGTCATTACATGTTAGAATCACCTTTGGCAGTGATTACAGCTGTGAGTCTTTCTGGGTAAGTTTCTAAGAGCTTTGCACACCTGGATTGCATAATAAATAAATACAATTCTTCAAGCTCTGTCAGGTTGGTTGTTGATCATTGCTAGACAGCCATTTTCAAGTCTTGCCATAGATTTCAAAGAACATTCAATGTCGTCATGGTTAGCAACTCCAGTGTATATTTAGCCCTGTGTTTTAGGTTATTGTCCTGCTGAAAGGTGAATCTCCCAGTGTCTGTTGGAAAGAATATTGTCACTCCGTACAGGCTTCCTTCTTTTCACTCTGTCATTTAGGTTAGTATTGTGGAGAAACTACAATGTTGTTGATCCATCCTCAGTTTTCTCCTATCACAGCCATTAAACTCGCAAGTGTAATTAATAACTTGCTCAAAGGGATATTCAATGTCTGCTTTTATTTTGTTTTTTACCCATGTACCAATAGGTCTTTGTGGTTGGATCGGTGTTTGAAATTCACTGCTCGACTGAGGGACTTTACAGATAATGTGTGAGGTACCGAGATGAGGAAGTCATTCAAAAATCATGTTAAACACTATTATTGCACACAGAATGAGTGAGTCCATGCAACTTGTGACTTGTTACACACATTATTTAACTTATTTAGGCTTACCATAATAAAGGGGTTGAATACTTGACTCAAGACAGTTCAGCTTTAAAAAACATAATTCGACTGACATTATGGGGTATTGTGTCCAGGCCAGTGTCACAAAATATAGATGTAATCAATTTTAAATTCAGGCTGTAACAACAAAATGTGGAAAAGGTAAAGGGTTGTGAATACTTTCTGAAGGCACTTTATCTACAGTAGCTAATGTCAATCCAACCACTAGCCTCATTTTCTGGTAGTGTAAATATTGGAAAGATTAGCCTAGATGGAGAATCTTCCAGAAAACAAAACAAGTTTTCCATGAGAACAGAAATAGGTTGGTCTGTGCGTCAGATGCAGTCCAGAGCACACAATCACCATATGGCAAAATACTGCATGCAGCAGAGAAGTGTTGATTTACATCCCAAATGGCACCCTATTTCCTATATAGTGCACTACTTCTGTCCAGAGTTCTATAGTTCTATGGACTCAAAATAGTGCACTGAATATGGAATAGGGAGACATTTGGGACGCACTATAGTACAGTAATAGGGTGACATTTGGGACGATCCTCAGTAGTATCACTGCTCTATGTGAACCAAAGTGCTGCTGTGCATTGCCCCTCACTGTGATGACAATGACAGTCGACCTGAGGACAGACCACACCAGGACATCTGAGTTCTGTGACATTTTCTGACGAAATATTGTGCCAGCTAACTACCTAATATTTCTTTATACCAACATATCGTATAAGCTGCTAACCACACCTGTGAAAACCAGAGCAAGGGCAACACTGTCGCGACATAGTAGCTGGCTGGCCTGTGCACCCACATTTAAACATCATGCTGCTACAAGATGCGACAGTTTGCTGCTACAAGATGCGACAGTTTGCTGCTAAAAGATGTGACAGTTTGCTGCTAAAAGATGCGACAGTTTGCTGCTAAAAGATGCGACAGTTTGCTGCTAAAAGATGCGACAGTTTGCTGCTAAAAGATGCGACAGTTTGCTGCTAAAAGATGCGACAGTTTGCTGCTAAAAGATGCGACAGTTTGCTGCTAAAAGATGCGACAGTTTGCTGGAAAGGCGAGCTAGCCACTAGCGCAGCAGTAACTAACTTAACAAGCCATCTGTTTTGCGAGCTAATGTTTTTAACTGACTGGATACTGTAGTTATGTGGGTTATTTAGCGCTTTGGGGATCTTGACTAACGTAGCTAACGCGTTAGATAGCGATATAAACCGACAGCTAGCTGGTTATTGAACTACATATCAGCTGGTAACTAACGCGTTAGATAGCGATATAAACAGACAGCTAGCTGGTTATTGAACTACATATCAGCTGGTAACTAACGCGTTAGATAGCGATATAAACAGACAGCTAGCTGGTTATTGAACTACATATCAGCTGGTAACTAACGCGTTAGATAGCGATATAAACAGACCGCTAGCTGGTTATTGAACTACATATCAGCTGGTAGTTAACGCGTTAGATAGATAGCGATATAAACCGACAGCTAGCTGGTTATTGAACTACATATCAGCTGGTAACTAACGCGTTAGATAGCGATATAAACAGACAGCTAGCTGGTTATTGAACTACATATCAGCTGGTAACTAACGCGTTAGATAGCGATATAAACAGACAGCTAGCTGGTTATTGAACTACATATCAGCTGGTAACTAACGCGTTAGATAGATAGCGATATAAACCGACAGCTAGCTGGTTATTGAACTACATATCAGCTGGTAACTAACGCGTTAGATAGCGATATAAACCGACAGCTAGCTGGTTATTGAACTACATATCAGCTGGTAGTTAACGCGTTAGATAGCGATATAAACCGACAGCTAGCTGGTTATTGAACTACATATCAGCTGGTAACTAATGCGTTAGATAGCGATATAAACAGACAGCTAGCTGGTTATTGAACTACATATCAGCTGGTAACTAACGCGTTAGATAGCGATATAAACAGACAGCTAGCTGGTTATTGAACTACATATCAGCTGGTAACTAACGCGTTAGATAGCGATATAAACAGACAGCTAGCTGGTTATTGAACTACATATCAGCTGGTAACTAACGCGTTAGATAGATAGCGATATAAACCGACAGCTAGCTGGTTATTGAACTACATATCAGCTGGTAACTAACGCGTTAGATAGCGATATAAACAGACAGCTAGCTGGTTATTGAACTACATATCAGCTGGTAACTAACGCGTTAGATAGATAGCGATATAAACCGACAGCTAGCTGGTTATTGAACTACATATCAGCTGGTAACTAACGCGTTAGATAGCGATGTAAACCGACAGCTAGCTGGTTATTGAACTACATATCAGCTGGTAGTTAACGCGTTAGATAGCGATATAAACCGACAGCTAGCTGGTTATTGAACTACATATCAGCTGGTAACTAACGCGTTAGATAGCGATATAAACAGACAGCTAGCTGGTTATTGAACTACATATCAGCTGGTAACTAACGCGTTAGATAGCGATATAAACCGACAGCTAGCTGGTTATTGAACTACATATCAGCTGGTAGTTAACGCGTTAGATAGCGATATAAACCGACAGCTAGCTGGTTATTGAACTACATATCAGCTGGTAACTAACGCGTTAGATAGCGATATAAACAGACAGCTAGCTGGTTATTGAACTACATATCAGCTGGTAACTAAGGCGTTAGATAGCGATATAAACAGACAGCTAGCTGGTTATTGAACTACATATCAGCTGGTAACTAACGCGTTAGATAGCGATATAAACAGACAGCTAGCTGGTTATTGAACTACATATCAGCTGGTAACTAACGCGTTAGATAGATAGCGATATAAACCGACAGCTAGCTGGTTATTGAACTACATATCAGCTGGTAACTAACGCGTTAGATAGCGATGTAAACCGACAGCTAGCTGGTTATTGAACTACATATCAGCTGGTAGTTAACGCGTTAGATAGCGATATAAACCGACAGCTAGCTGGTTATTGAACTACATATCAGCTGGTAACTAACGCGTTAGATAGCGATATAAACAGACAGCTAGCTGGTTATTGAACTACATATCAGCTGGTAACTAACGCGTTAGATAGCGATATAAACCGACAGCTAGCTGGTTATTGAACTACATATCAGCTGGTAGTTAACGCGTTAGATAGCGATATAAACCGACAGCTAGCTGGTTATTGAACTACATATCAGCTGGTAACTAACGCGTTAGATAGCGATATAAACCGACAGCTAGCTGGTTATTGAACTACATATCAGCTGGTAACTAAGGCGTTAGATAGCGATATAAACAGACAGCTAGCTGGTTATTGAACTACATATCAGCTGGTAACTAACGCGTTAGATAGCGATATAAACCGACAGCTAGC
The DNA here is from genome assembly GCA_023634145.1 of Thymallus thymallus. Classification (NCBI taxonomy): domain Eukaryota; kingdom Metazoa; phylum Chordata; class Actinopteri; order Salmoniformes; family Salmonidae; genus Thymallus; species Thymallus thymallus. Next base: position 34,763,497 of record CM042415.1, on the reverse strand, counting down.
TGGTTATTGAACTACATATCAGCTGGTAGCTAACGCGTTAGATAGCGATATAAACAGACAGCTAGCTGGTTATTGAACTACATATCAGCTGGTAACTAACGCGTTAGATAGCGATATAAACAGACAGCTAGCTGGTTATTGAACTACATATCAGCTGGTAACTAACGCGTTAGATAGCGATATAAACAGACAGCTAGCTGGTTATTGAACTACATATCAGCTGGTAGCTAACGCGTTAGATAGCGATATAAACAGACAGCTAGCTGGTTATTGAACTACATATCAGCTGGTAACTAACGCGTTAGATAGCGATATAAACCGACAGCTAGCTGGTTATTGAACTACATATCAGCTGGTAACTAACGCGTTAGATAGCGATATAAACAGACAGCTAGCTGGTTATTGAACTACATATCAGCTGGTAACTAACGCGTTAGATAGCGATATAAACCGACAGCTAGCTGGTTATTGAACTACATATCAGCTGGTAACTAACGCGTTAGATAGATAGCGATATAAACAGACAGCTAGCTGGTTATTGAACTACATATCAGCTGGTAACTAACGCGTTAGATAGCGATATAAACAGACAGCTAGCTGGTTTTTGAACTACATATCAGCTGGTAGTTAACGCGTTAGATAGCGATATAAACAGACAGCTAGCTGGTTATTGAACTACATATCAGCTGGTAGTTAACGCGTTAGATAGCGATATAAACAGACAGCTAGCTGGTTATTGAACTACATATCAGCTGGTAACTAACGCGTTAGATAGCGATATAAACAGACAGCTAGCTGGTTATTGAACTACATATCAGCTGGTAGCTAACGCGTTAGATAGCGATATAAACAGACAGCTAGCTGGTTATTGAACTACATATCAGCTGGTAACTAACGCGTTAGATAGCGATATAAACAGACAGCTAGCTGGTTATTGAACTACATATCAGCTGGTAGCTAACGCGTTAGATAGCGATATAAACAGACAGCTAGCTGGTTATTGAACTACATATCAGCTGGTAACTAACGCGTTAGATAGCGATATAAACAGACAGCTAGCTGGTTATTGAACTACATATCAGCTAACCGTGTCTGTAGCGGGCTGATCAGCTAGTTAGCGGTAGCTTATCTACAGAGACAACGTCTGCTATTAGATCATTTACCCGTCTTCACATTGACTTGCCACGCTGGACTCCAGGAACGAACCTTCTTAAAGTGATCTGAAAACAAACTACAGTAGATCAGCTACATCTCCTAGAAATAGGCACATAGAATGAACCCGGCAGCGGCCATCAACCCGAGCACCGCCCTAGCTGGGAACCAGCGCCGCTCTCTCACATCCAGGCGGACTTTAGTTTTGGTCACTGCTCGACAGATTTCTTAGCGACAACGTTGAGTCACCATCAGTCGATTCTTGTAAAAATGTCCATTCCGAAAACGCTTACCTGTACCTGTTTGTCCGGTACAACTGCGGTTCTCCTGCGGGGTGCTGAAATGTATACTTTTAATAAAAACTTGTATCGAATTCAACCACCGACGTTTTCATCATACTACGTCATTTTATTTAACTAGGCAAGTCAGTTAAGAACATATTCTTATTTACAATGACGGCCTCCCTACAGGGTCAGACCCTGGAGCAAACTAAGGTTAAGTGCCTTGATCAATGACTTTTTTCACCTTGTCGGCTCGGGTATTCAAACCAGCGACTTTTCGGTTACCGCAAGGCTACCTGACGCCACATCTATACGAAAATGGAAGACAAATTACCCTAACCAACGAACCCCACACCCATTAAAACCTGACCACTATTACACTACTTGGCCCTACTTCTCTGCAGCTGCCACCACAACATCTATTTTCTGGAATTTACATTCCATTTCTGCCGTACAGTTGATAACCATGGCTATGAACGCTAAGAAACCAACCTTACTGAAACATGTTACTCCTATCACTCTCTTTTGGCCTCGGCCTACTCTCAGGATCGCTCACCCTGGATCCACCTTCCTCTACCACTCTCATTACTGCCTCAGCTACGCTACCTTGTGTAATCCTCTGAACCTGGCACCCTCAACCTGCCTTTCTCTCACCGGACATCTCTGATCTCCAGCACCATGGGTACCCCTACATGCAGGCTTACCAACAAAACCAATGGAGAAAATCCCAGAACATTTTCACATGAAAATAGCTTTTGATTTCAATAATATAGCCTACAGTAGCCTATACAATGACGTTTTTACATTATAAAGGGCTTACATTAATTAAATATGTTTTACTTGGTCTGTAACACCATGGGCCAAATAGGTGACTGTACATTGCATTTTATTGTGTTGTATTTACATCCATAATATCAACATATAGTTTTACTATGTTTTGAGGATATATAGTGTTTATTTACATCCATAATATCAACATATAGTTTTACTATGTATTGAGGATATATAGTGTTTATTTACATTTTCTTTGTTTACAAACATTGGAGTAAAACAAGCCTATATTTCGGGTTCTGCGGGGTACGTCAGTTGAACTAAGATCATGAAGCTTTTAAAAGTTATGTTCTTCAAGAATCCATGGGTACATATCATTCATTTATAAGTCCAAAAATGGATGTAGCAACTGCTGATTGCCCCTTTAAGATATTTTCATATTTCTCTCCCTCATGAGGAGGATAATGAAAGTTCACAGTAGAAAGTTAGACCTACCAATTAGTTATACTGTTTTTACTCAAATCAAGTTTGTTTATTAATTATTAAATGATTAAAACCCGTAATTCAAATTGGCAATGGAATTACCACAAAATCTGTAACATGATTTCAGCAATTGAATTGGCTACAATTCAGTGGTCAAAGCAAGACTGTGAAAACAGTCTGGGCCCTGTTTCCCTAATCTCTTGTGGACAGATGACAACTTTGCGAGAATTGTACTTCTGGGTAACCGAGATGACTGTTTCCCAAAAGCATCTTAAGGCTAATTTCATCGTTAGAACCATAGCCTTGAGATTATTTTGGGAAACTGGGCCCTGGACAACCTTTCTCTCGCTCTCTCTCTCTGTTTTATCTGTTCTCTCTCTCCCTGTCTCTTCTCTCTGTTCTCTCTCTCTCTCTCTCTCTCTCTCTCTCTTCTCTCTGTTGAAATTTGGTCAGTCTGCCCTGGCCGGACCAACTCTGAACCAATCATAGACGTCTATGCTTCACAAGTTTGGACAGCTCAGTACACTAGAGAACAGAACAGAACAGTGCAGTAAAGTACAGTACTGTTAAGTAGAGTACAGTAATGTACAGTATAATGTACTGTACTCTACTGTGCTGTTCTCTACTGTACTGAACTGTGATGTCCTCCAAACTTGTGAAACATGGACGTCTATGATTGGTTCAGAGTTGGTCTGGCCCGGACCAACCAAATGTGGTCTTGCTTGGGGGTGGAGCTCATTACAATAATAGCCAGTGTGTAGAATAATACCTAAATAAGTAAAAGAAGGATATTGCATATTTCTACCTTTGTGTTCCTATTCAGGATACATCACCATGAAGAGAAAGATAGTCATATCCTTAATTATGCATTTCTGTGTAGGAAAGATCAGGATCCCATGATGGAATTCTGTTTCTGGAATTCTGTTATCTTGTGTATATTGTTAAAAGTAGTCCTTGTGCACAGAGTTGTAAGGCTTGTTACACTTTGGAATTAATGGCTTTAGTTTGGAATACATTTTAAAGTGTAATTCCGTTATCGCCCATAATCAGGCGCTGTTCCTTTATTTTAAATGTTTTTGTTTATTGGTTTCACGATTTCTGGAAAGTTAACCGTCGTTCAAATAAATATAGGCCTCCTACCACCTCTATCTTTGAATGTGTCTGCTGCACCTCTATCTTTGAATGTGTCTGCTGCACCTCTATCTTTGAATGTGGCTGCTGCACCTCTATCTTTGAATGTGGCTGCTGCACCTCTATCTTTGAATGTGGCTGCTGCACCTCTATCTTTGAATGTGGCTGCTGCACCTCTATCTTTGAATGTGGCTGCTGCACCTCTATCTTTGAATGTGGCTGCTGCACCTCTATCTTTGAATGTGTCTGCTGCACCTCTATCTTTGAATGTGGCTGCTGCACCTCTATCTTTGAATGTGGCTGCTGCACCTCTATCTTTGAATGTGTCTGCTGCACCTCTATCTTTGAATGTGGCTGCTGCACCTCTATCTTTGAATGTGGCTGCTGCACCTCTATCTTTGAATGTGGCTGCTGCACCTCTATCTTTGAATGTGGCTGCTGCACCTCTATCTTTGAATGTGGCTGCTGCACCTCTATCTTTGAATGTGGCTGCTGCACCTCTATCTTTGAATGTGGCTGCTGCACCTCTATCTTTGAATGTGTCTGCTGCACCTCTATCTTTGAATGTGGCTGCTGCACCTCTATCTTTGAATGTGGCTGCTGCACCTCTATCTTTGAATGTGGCTGCTGCACCTCTATCTTTGAATGTGGCTGCTGCACCTCTATCTTTGAATGTGGCTGCTGCACCTCTATCTTTGAATGTGGCTGCTGCACCTCTATCTTTGAATGTGGCTGCTGCACCTCTATCTTTGAATGTGGCTGCTGCACCTCTATCTTTGAATGTGTCTGCTGCACCTCTATCTTTGAATGTGGCTGCTGCACCTCTATCTTTGAATGTGGCTGCTGCACCTCTATCTTTGAATGTGGCTGCTGCACCTCTATCTTTGAATGATGGAATGTGCTCAGGTGCGTTCACAAACTGCTCTGCTGTACCCTGTTCATTCTGTGGTTGACTCCTGGTTGCAAACCTATGTAGTTTGATTGGAGTTGAAAAGGTATTGGGTTCTAGGCTCATAACTTGGGCCTCCTCACTAAAGGTATGGGGTTTAGTCCTCCTCACTAAAGGTATGGTTTTAGGCCTCTTCATTAAAGGTATGTGGTTTAGGCCTCTTAACTTGGGCCTCCTCACTAAAGGTATGGGGTTTATGCCTCCTCACTAAAGGTATGGGGTTTAGGCCTCTTAACTAAAGGTATGGGGTTTAGGCCTCTTCACTAAAGGTATGGGGTTTAGGCCTCTTCACTAAAGGTATATAGGTTTTAGGCCTCTTGACTCCGGCTTCATCAGGTCCTCATACAAAGCTGGCTGCTCTATACAACCACAACATAACTACCACAACCAACCCAAAACAGCTACCACAAACTACCACAACCAACCCAAAACAGCTACAACAAACAACCCAAAACAGTTACAACAAACTACCTCAAACAACCCAAAACAGCTACAACAACCTACCCCAACCAACCCAAAACAGCTACCACAAACTACCCCAACCAACCCAAAACAGCTACAACAAACTACCACAACCAACCCCAACCAACCCAAAACAGCTACCACAAACTACCCCAACCAACCCAAAACAGCTACCACAAACTAACTCAACCAATCCAAAACAACTACAACAAACTACCTCAAACAACCACAACAAACTACCTCAAACAACCCAAAACAACTACAACAAACTACCTCAAACAACCCACAACAACTACAACAAACTACCTCAAACAACCCAAAACGGCTATAAACGACTATCAACCTCAAAATCTGCCAAATTACAGTCATGCAAACTGGTTAGCCAAGGACTGGTAAGACGCCACCTTTGATCTTCTGGGCAATCCAAGGCAGGCACAGTCCACTCAATTACTGATTAAATCAAATAAATACAAATATTGGTACCAGACTAAGAGTGGTCCCAATATACCACAAACTAACTCAAACAAACAGAAAATACCTTAAACAATGGCAAACAACCACAAAATACCACAAACTAACGCAAGCCCATTTATTTGCAGTTGGCAAAACATACCACAAGATGGCAGCATTGAGTTGAGATGGGAGTCTAGATCGTGCTAGAAGTCCCTCTAAATAGGGGTTTCAATCTACTTCTATAGTGGTGTGCACTTGAACCACAGGCTGATAGGCTGTATTAAAGTAGACTTGAACACTACACTACTAAAAACACTACTAAAAACTCAAAGAAATAATGCATGAATTGAGATCAATGAATGTGAAATACTAATAAAATAACATTCCATTCAAAGACACTGATACAGCGTCCAACTATACTGAACAAAAACGTAAACGCAACATGAAATCTTACGTCTTGCCCTTTCACCCTCTGAATGGAACACACACACAATACATGTCTCAACTGTCAATTGCAGTGTATATAAAAACAGAGGAAAAATCACGTTTTTGACAGCACTGCTGTGCATTTGCTATGTAGACCTACAGCATGCAAAACATACTGTATTGCAGAAGAGAGAGGGTCAATGAGAAAGAAAGTCACCTGTTGCCATAGCAGCAAAACCCCCACCTCTTCTACTGCTAGAGAAGATCAGATTAGAGAAGGCTAATGCCTGTTACAATGCTTCATGATTTGCATGAATTGCAGCCTGAGCAAAAATGCAGCAATATTGCTAAATTCAGCTCTTAGATTATTAGATAAGTAGTATGTTCGATTCCTAAGTGGAGAAATGTACCATGTTACAGATTACATTTAGACCTGGTGTGCTGCTTTTAAACGCTTACTATATGGCACTGGACAGAAGTTTTATGTGCAAATTACTTCATGCAAATTCTGCTGAATAAATACCAAGGATTGAAACACCAATGCAAAAAAAAAAAGGCAAGCACCATAATAACGAATCACACAATTCCAACCCATATAGGGGCGGCAGGTAGCCTCGACAATGGGGCCCCGGGCCGCCGTGACCCCACTCGCTGCGAGTGTCTCTGGGGGAGTTGGGATACACAAAAAAACACATTTCCATTGCACACTGTGTAACATGACAAATATAACACCACACACATTATTATAATGTATTATATATTATATTAATTATATTATAAATATAACAAATATGTGAGAACACGTGTGGCTCAGTTGGTAGCACATGACACTTGCTATGCCAGAGTTGTGGGTTCGATTCCCACTAGGGACCAGTAGGAACATGTAAGTCGCTCTGGATAAGAGCGTCTGCTAAATGACTAGAAGGTATACTTTTATCTTCTTGAGTGAAGTGATGTCAACTCAGACAACTAGGCGCATGCGTTCTCAAGTAGCAGCCAGGAAGGGAGACTCCTTTTCTAGCAGCCGTAGTGTGCCAGCTAGACTAGCATTATAGCGGTCCAACATCAGTGCTGCGTACGACTTCATATACATGATCCTTGTCTAATCCTCTTGGGAACGAAGATAATAACCCGTGTCGGAATAAACTAAACAGACACGGTAACAACGTTGTGGAGATTTATATTAAACAAATTCGCTGCTGCCGCTTTTCCGATACAGGTTCCATCCTCTCGGGTTCGCTGAGGATGAGGTTCCCGACCATCAGACAGTGTCCTGGGGAAGGAGATGGGAAGAAGGAACGAGCTCCACCGTTTAGAAACCCCTTTGTGCATGACTTGAGATTCACCCCGCTCGAAAAGGCAAAGGTGAGCGAAAATATTCCAACTGGTGCAACACGTACACCTGTTTAACTTTGACATCGATAGAGGCAGGCAAGATTTCTATAACGTTAACAACCGATCAAGGTATTTAACTAGTCTGACTGACTAGCAGACAGCTAGATGGCTGACTACATGTTGCTCGCATACTGTAGCCACCAAGTCTTGACAACAAGCTGGACAAATATCTCTTATCCGCGCATTACCTTACACATAAACCACGACACACAGGGTATCTATAAGGCAACATTTCACATGTCTTGGCGTTAGGTAATTTAGCTGCCACCAATGTTAAGAAATTATAGTGATAATACAAGATGATACGTCGTATGCAAGAGGGCCGAACATCATCACTTGGGTTAGCTATGTATTCCTGCTCAATCAGCACCTGGTGTGTCTTGTCCATGCAATCAGTATGTTCTGAACGCTGGTAAAAACAACTAGTTAGTTAACAATGTACATTAGTATGAGATAGACCAGGGAATGCATGTAAACCACTCGATCCAAGCGTGCAGAGTTCAAATCAAATGTATTGGTCACATACACGTGAGTTGAAGAGCCAGACAGTGCGCTGAATGCCACTACACTCCACAGCCAAGACAGGCTGAAACTGCTCCTCCAATAGAAATCCCCGATCACACTTGTAGGCGATGTCATGGCGACGTTGGATAGCTAAGCGCATGCGTATCGGGTCTAACGGTCGTCTCGCCCCAAACTGCGCATGTGCAGGACGTCAAATCAAATGCACTCCTTCGATATAAAGTTGTTGTTGACGAAAATGAAAACGTGTCAGTTTGTCACTTTCACGAGTAATAACCTGCTCAACTACTTAAGACATGGGCTCGAATCTAGGTTGTGCCTTTCGATTTCAACTAAATTAATAACTAAGGAATCATTTTTTACTTCTCATTAGCTGTGTTCGAATACTCATACTAACCATACTATTTGTGACGTGAATTGAGTATATAGTATGCTTATTGGTCATAGTATGGATATAGTTAGTTCCCGGATGTCTTACTAAATTCGCCAAAATACAAAGTATACATGCAGTGGACACTATTTCCATACTTTTCTGGCCCACAATGCAATTCTTCAGAAAATGGGCGTGGCTTCACAACGTTTTCAGATTTGAAGAAAATTGCGGAAAATATGCAGCCGAAGTCCGACGAGAGCGGATACAAATTCATTGCTTTAACTAATTATGACAAATGTTAAGAAAATGATGAGCAATGTAATGACTTTTCAAATAAGTTACATGTTATGTTGGCTGATAATTAGTTAGCTACGCTATCCTTACGAACCGCATAGCATTACAGCAGTATGTACCAGTATGTTAGATAGCTACTAATACATCGAACTTGCCAGACAGTATATTAACTATCTGCTATCTAACTACCCAACATTTATTGACTTGATTATTCACATAATTCTTAGCTAAGTGGTACAGTTGTTGTGCGTTTCAATGGACATTGTTTATTCTGGATATCTACTTCGATTTCAGAGCACTCTCGGGCAGAATAACTGATGAATTTATGAACGCTCAACACCCGTTGAATATGTCCGGTGTCAGTAAACGTTGGCTAAAAAAGGCGTAATCAAATTGTTGCCAGCAGCATAGTTACAGTCACCAACACTCTGGAAAACAGCATAACCAGTTCTGCTTGGGCGAGTAAAATGGTCAGAGTGAGGTGTTCTCTCATTTGTGTTTGGAAGTAGCTAGCCAACGTTAGCCAGTTAGCTTGGGTGTTTGACTGCCGTTGAACGCTTGGATCAACCTTACTCCTCGGCCAGAGCGTCCAGTGTGCGCTCTGAACGCTCCGAGAGCGAAATGCTCTCTGGATTTACAAACACCCAGAGCGCACTCTGGCACTCCAAATGGAATTCATGAACACACCCAAAATCGTAAAATGTTTAGCTAGTCATTTGTTATGCAAACAAGCTAGCAAGAGGTTGCATAGCAACAGCATCAACTTCCGGTAGACCGGTGAAGTTCTAGTACACTCAACTGAAAGGATACAGTTCATTTACAGTATACTAAATGAACTAATAGTATGTATTATATACTCATTAAGTATGTAGTATATAGTATGTTAGTATGTCAAACCCCGGCCTGGTCTGTTTCGCAAGCCCGGAAGTCTTGCGTGTCCAGAAGTGAATTCACTGTTTATTTTCTGTATTTAGGGTTCACTGTAACATAGTTTTAAGCTTTGTTTTACTATTGACAGTTATTGCTCATTTCAGGATTGTATATAGATTTGTTCTCCTTAATTATAAGTCATTTGATTTATTTGTTTCAGTCTCTGAATCGCCGCCAGCTCCTGATATCAGGGCATTACAAACGACAATCTGTCTTCTGAACTAGCCCTTGCTGGCGCACATCCACACTAGGCCCGAGCTGTTTTCCCCAGGATTTCCCTGGCTATAACTGGCTAGCTGAAATATGCTAGTTTCGGTCCTCATTACAAACTTCATAAATACTGCACCCTCAACTTCATTAGCTGAATATAAACTTGAAAGTGATGTATTGTTTTGTTGAATAGTCATCCCTGGGACGATATCTGTGGTAAGACGACGGTGGCGAAGGATATCATTGCTACTCCAAGTTTAGTTTTGAGCTGGGGTTGGAACCGTTTCAGGGAACAAAACCAGAAATAAAGGTTTTTCAAGGAACAGAACCAGGAACAAAAGTGATCCATACTGTTCTGGAACAGAACCGTTATTTTAAAAGCATGGGAACCGTTTATTAATGTTCTTTTATGTTCCAGGCATTTTTTTCCAGTCCCACAAAATAATGTAACAAAGCACCTATGCAAACCTCTTCCTGACCGAGTCTGTAATACCTACATGTTCCAAGCAGACCACCATAGTCCCTGTGCCCAAGAATGCCAAGGTAACCTGTCTAAATGACTAAAACCCTGTAGCACTCACATATGTAGCCATGAAATGCTTTGAAAGGCTGGTCATAGCTCACATCAGCACCATCATCCCAGACACCCTGGACCCACTACAATTCGCATATCGCCCCAACAGATCCACAGATGACGCAATCTCTATTGCACTCCACACTGCCCTTTCCCACCTGGACAAAAGGAACACGTATGAGAGAATGCTGTTAGTTGACTACAGCTCAGCATTCAACACCATAGTGCCGTCAAAACTCATCACTAAGCTAAGGACCCTGGGATTAAACACCTCCCTCTGCTACTGGATCCTCCCAGGTGGTAAGGGTAGGCAACAACACATCTTCCATGCTGATTCTCAACACGGGGGCCCCTCAGGGGTGTGTGCTTAGTCCCCTCCTGTACTCCCTGATCGCAGATGGCGATGAGACAGCCTATAGGGAGGAAGTCAGTGACCTGGCAGTGTGTTGCCAGTACAACAACCTCTCCCTCAACGTCAGTAAGACAAAGGAGCTGACCTTGGACGACAGGAAAAGGAGGGCCGAGCACACCCCATCCACATCGACAGGGCTGTAGTGGAGCAGGTCAAGAGCATCAAGTCGTGAAGAGGGCACGACAATGCCTCTTCCCCCTCAGGAGGCTGAAAAGATTTGTCATGGGCCCTCATCCTCAAAAAGTTATACAGCTGCACCATTGAGAGCATCTTGACGGGCTGCATCACCACTTGGTATGGCAACTGCTTGGCATTCGACCACAAGGCGCTACCGAGGTTAGTAAATACCGCCCAGTACATCTCTGTGGCCGAACTCCCTGCCATCCAGGATTTCTATACCAGGTGGTGTCAGAGGAAGGCCAAATGTACTCCAGCCCCCCCAAGTCATTGACTGGGGTGGTTCTACCTGACCTGGGGTGGATCTACCTGAACCTATAGTGACCTCACCTGGGCTGGTTCTACCTGAATCTTATGTCCAGATAAACTAACAAGTCAATGAGGATTTCATTTCCCTATTAGAGACCTAACGACCCTTAGGCCATTTACAGACCCGGTAATTAAACTCTACATAACTATGCAAAATGTGTGCTTTATAATGCCTTGAAAGTATATCAAATGGAAAATAAAGCCACGATGATATAGGTTACCCTCTGTTGCTAGTGATTAAATGGATTGGTTCTTAGTGATTGCAGGTGGGCAGGCTCCCCTGATATTGTGTTTATGATTTGAAATGCCTGTAGGCCTCAGCACCTGCCTGTAGGCCTCAGCACCTGCCTGTAGGCCTCAGCAATAAGGTATGTAACCTTATTGTTTTATTTAAATATATACAGCGGGTGAAATAAGTATTGAACACGTCACCATTTTTCTCAGTAAATATATTTCCAAAGGTACTATTGACATGACATTTTCACCAGATGTTGGTAACAACCCAAGTAATCCATATATACAAAGAAACCAAAACAAATAAGTTCAGAAATTAAGTTATGTGTAATAATGTGAAATGACACAGGGAAAAAGTATTGAACACACTTACTGATATTTATTTAATACTTTGTACAAAAGCCTTTGTTGGTAATGACAGCTTCAAGACGCCTCCTGTATGGAGAAACTAGTCGCATGCATTGCTCTGGTGTGATTTTGGCCCATTCTTCCACACAAACAGTCTTCAAATCTTGAAGGTTCCGCGGGCCTCTTCTATGAATCTTGATCTTCAGTTCTTTCCATAGATTTTCAATGGGATTTAAGTCAGGTGATTGGCTGGGCCATTCTAGCAGCTTTATTTTCTTTCTTTGAAACCAATTGAGAGTTTCCTTGCCTGTGTGTTTGAGATCATTGTCTTGCTGAAATGTCCACCCTCGTTTCATCTTCATCATCCAGGTAGATGGCAGCAGATTTTTGTCAAGAATGTCTCGGTAAATTTGCCCATTCATCCTTCCTTCAATTATGTGAAGTTTGCCAGTTGCTGAAAAGCAGCCCCACACCATGATGTTCCCACCTCCAAACTTCCCTGTTGGTATGGTGTTTTTAGGGTGATGTGCAGTGCCATTTCTCCTCCAAACATGGTGTGTATTATGACATCCAAACAGTTCAATTTTGCTCTCATCTGACCACACTATATTCTCCCAGTATTTCACTGGCTTTTCCAAATGTTGTGCAGCAAACTTTAAACGAGCTTCAACATGCTTTTTTTTCCGCAATGGAGTCTTGCGTGGTGAACGTGCATGATATCTTATCAAATCGATTACCGAATGTTTAATTGATTATGTGATTGAATTAAATCGTGCAACAATTAACCCATTAATAACCTGGGGCACCACGGAAGAATTGGTTTATATAGAGCGGCTATCTCCCGACTCCACTGAATCATACCTTTTATCGGTCTCATTCTGATGATGGTAAGATCTAAAACTACACAAACCCTAGCAGACAGGTTGAATCAGCATTACACAAATTGGCTTAATGATTTATTTACTAGCTAAAGCAATTATATATTTACTCTTGAGCTTAGCTTTGATAGATTGGTCGAAGACGGAAAATCGCCATTGTCCTTTTGAGAGTCTTTCTGGTCATGGGATGTATCCCTTCTTCTTCAGTGATCCATCGTTAGAGTTCATACAATTTTTCCATAATCAGCTCAACGCTATATTCTTGGCTGGTCTAGTAGAAATTCACAATTTGAACATGGTGATCGTGGTCAGTATGGTAGATATGATGGTATGATCTATAGTGGAGGTGGGCAGTATGGTAGATATGATGATATGAGCTGTAGTGGAGGTGGTCAGTATGGTAGATATGATGGTATGAGCTGTAGTGGAGGTGGGCAGTATGGTAGATATGATGGTATGAGCTGTAGTGGAGGTGGTCAGTATGGTAGATATGAATGATGGTATGAGATATAGTGGAGGTGGTCAGTATGGTAGATATGAATGATGGTATGAGCTGTAGTGGAGGTGGTCAGTATGGTAGATATGATGGTATGAGCTGTAGTGGAGGTGGTCAGTATGGTAGATATGATGGTATGAGCTGTAGTGGAGGTGGTCAGTATGGTAGATATGAATGATGATAGGAGCTATAGTGGAGGTGGTCAGTATGGTAGATATGATGGTATGAGCTGTAGTGGAGGTGTTCAGTATGGTAGATATGATGGTATGAGCTGTAGTGGAGGTGGTCAGTATGGTAGATATGATGGTATGAGCTGTAGTGGAGGTGGTCAGTATGGTAGATATGATGGTATAAGATATAGTGGAGGTGGTCAGTATGGTAGATATGAATGATGGTATGAGCTGTAGTGGAGGTGTTCAGTATGGTAGATATGATGGTATGAGCTGTAGTGGAGGTGGTCAGTATGGTAGATATGATGGTATGAGCTGTAGTGGAGGTGGTCAGTATGGTAGATATGATGGTATAAGATATAGTGGAGGTGGTCAGTATGGTAGATATGAATGATGGTATGAGCTGTAGTGGAGGTGGTCAGTATGGTAGATATGATGGTAGGAGCTGTAGTGGAGGTGGTCAGTATGGTAGATATGATGGTATGAGATATAGTGGAGGTGGTCAGTATGGTAGATATGATGGTATGAGCTGTAGTGGAGGTGGTCAGTATGGTAGATATGATGGTATGAGCTGTAGTGGAGGTGGTCAGTATGGTAGATATGATGGTATGAGCTATAGTGGAGGTGGTCAGTATGGTAGATTTGAACATGATCATCACCTCCACGTTGCCAATAAAGCCCTTGAATTAAATTGAATTGAAACTGAAATTGAGAGAGAAAGGGGGTTATGACAACATTGTGACAACAGCATGGTCATTACACAGGTGCACCTTGTGCTGGGATCAATAAAAGGTCACTCTAAAATGTGCAGTTTTGTAACACAATACCACTGTCGTGCAATTGTCATGCTGACTGCAGGAATGTCCACCAGAGCTGTTGCCAGAGAATTGAATGTTAATTTCTCTACCATAAGCCGCCTCCAACGTTGTTTTAGATAATTTGGCAGTACATCCAACTGACCTCACAACCACAGACCACTTGTAACCACGTCAGCCCAGGACCTCCACATCCGGCTTCTTCACCTGCGGGATTGTCTGAGGCGTAGGGGAGGTATTTCTGTCTGTAATAAAGCCCTTTTGTGGGGAAAAACTAATTCTGATTGGCTGGGCCTGGCTACCCAGTGGGTGGGCCTGGCTCCTAAGTGGCTGTGCCCCTGCCCAGTCATGTGAAATCCATAGATTAGAGCCTAGTGAATGTATTTCATTTATTGATTTCCTTTTAAATTGTTGCATGTTGCGTTTTATATTTTTGTTCTAAATGAATATAGCCGAAACAGTGGTGTGTGTGTGTGTGCAGAAATTCCCTGTCTTAGGTCAGTTAGGTTCACCACTTTATTTTAAGAATGTGAAATGTCAGAATAATAGTAGAGAGAATTATTTATTTCAGCTTTTATTTCTTTCTTCACATTCCCAGTGGGTCAGCAGTTTACATACACTCAGTATTTTTGTAGCATTGCCTTTTTAAATTGTTTAACTTGGGTTAAACATTTTGGATATCCTTCCACAAGCTTCCCACAATAAGTTGGGTGAATTTTGGCCCATTCCTCCTGACAGAACTGGTGTATCTGAGTCAGGTTTGTAGGCCTCCTTGCTCGCACACACTTTTTCAGTTCTGTCCACAACTTTTCTATAGGATTGAGGTCAGGGCTTTGTGATGGCCACTACAATACCTTGACTTTGTTGTCCTTAAGACATTTTGCCACAACTTTGGAAGTATGCTTGGGGTCATTGTCCATTTGGAAGACCCATTTGCGACCAAGCTTTAACTTCCTGACGGATGTCTTGAGATGTTGCTTCAATATATCCACATCATTTTCCTTCCTCATGATGCCATCTATTTTGTGAAGTGCACCAGTCCCTGCTGCAGCAAAGCACCCCCACAACATGATGCTGCCACCCCCGTGCTTCACGGTTGGGATGGTGTTCTTCAGCTTGCAAGCCTCCCCCTTTTTCCTCCAAACATAACGATGGTCATTATGGCCAAACAGTTCTATTTTTGTTTCATCAGACCAGAGGACATTTCTCCAAAAAGTACGATCTTTGTCCCCATGTGCAGTTTCAAACCATAGTCTGGCTTTTTTTAAGGCGATTTTTGGAGCAGTGGCTTCTTCCTTGCTGAGCAGCCTTTCAGGTTATGTCGATATAGGACTCGTTTTACTGTGGATATAGATACTTTTGTACCCGTTTCCTCCAGCATCTTCACAAGGTCCTTTGCTGTTGTTCTGGGATTGATTTGCACTTTTTGCACCAAAGTACGTACATCTCTAGGAGACAGAATGCGTCTCCTTCCAGAGTGGTATGACGGCTGCGTGGTCCCATGGTGTTTATACTTGCGTACTGTTGTTTGTACAGATGAACGTGGTACCTTCAGGCATTTGGAAATTGCTCCCAAGGATGAACCAGACTTGTGGAGATCTACAATTTTTGGCTGATTTCTTTTGATTTTTCCCATGATGTCGAGCAAAGAGGCACGGAGTTTGAAGGTAGGCCTTGAAATACATCCACAGGTACACCTCCAATTGACTCAAATGATGTCAATTAGCCTATCAGAAGCTTCTAAAGCCATGACATAATTTTCTGGAATTTTCCAAGCTGTTTAAAGGCACCGTCAACTTGGTGTATGTAAACTTCTGACCCACTGGAATTATGATATGATATAGTGAATTATAAGTGAAATAATCTGTCTGTAAACAATTGTTGGAAGAATTACTTGTGTCATGCACAAAGTAGATGTCCTAACCGACTTGCCAAAACTATAGTTTGTTAACATGAAATCTGTGGAGTAGTTGAAAATGAGTTTTAATGACTTCAACCTAAGTGTATGTAAACGTCCGACTTCAACTGTAGGTCTAGAATGCATATTGTAGATGTGTCTCAAATCCTTTTTTGGGGGGTTGGGAAAAGGAGATGTCATTCTCAGGTTAGATAGATAGATAGATAGATAGATAGATAGATAGATAGATAGATAGGTACTTTATTATCAGTAATATCTCTCTATCCAAGCTGTTCCTGTCTATCTAAATCTCCATCTTTGTCTTCCTTCAGATAGCGTTGATGACGGTGACTCTGTTCCCCATCCGGTTGTTCCTGGCAGCCTTCATGATGCTGCTGGCCTGGCCCTTCGCCTTCATCGCCTCTGTGGGACGCAACGAGATGGTGGTGGAACCCCAGTCCTTATGGAGGAAGTATGTATACCAACCTAACCTATACCTCTATAACCCTAACCCTCTGGCCCTAACCCCAACACTCTGTGGGACGCAACAAGATGGTGGTGGAACACACACACACACACACACACACACACACGCACACTAACACACAGACACACCCTTTCCTCTCTGTTGTAGTCTCTCTAACCTTTCAGTGTATATATGTCTTTAAATATACACTGAGTGTACAAAACATTAAGAATACCGTCCTAATATTTACTTGCACCATCCCTTTTGCCCCCTGAACAGCCTCAAATCAACGTGGCATGGACTCTGTTTTCACAGGGATGCTGGCCCATGTTGACACACATGCTTCTCACAGTTGTGTCAAGTTGTCTGGATGTGGTGGACCATTCTTGATACACACAGGAAACTTGAGTGTGAAAAACCCAGCAGCATTGCTGTTCTTGACACAAACCGGTGCGCCTGGCGCCTACTACCATACTCCATTCAAAGGCACTTAAATCTTTTGTCTTGCCCATTCACCCTCTGAATGGCACACATACACAATCCATGTCTCAATTATGGCTTAAAAATCCTTCTTTGATACTGGCCCTGTCCACCTCCCTTCCAGCTCCCCAGACCACACACACAACAAGTGACATAAAAAAAATAGATAATATCTTTTACCTGGATTCACCTGGTCAGTCTATGTCATGGAAAGAACAGGCATTCTTAATGTTTTGTACACTCTGTGTATTTTAGTCTGTTTGAATTCATTAGTTTCTATTTGTGATCATGAATTAGGCTACATAACTGTTGAATAGAGGGTAGTGTCGTGTTGCCTCAGCCAGATAGTGTTAGTGTGTCTGAGCCAGTCCCCTGTGGATTGGAGAAGCTGCTGGTGATTCTCCTCTCCTCTGCTGTCTTCTGGAGCTGTGTGGTCCACTGTCTGTCTGGGGGATGTTGTCTTCTGGAGCTGTGTGGTCCACTGTCTCTGTCTGGGGGATGTTGTCTTCTGGAGCTGTGTGGTCCACTGTCTCTGTCTGGGGGATGTTGTCTTCTGGAGCTGTGTGGTCCACTGTCTCTCTCTGTCTGTGTCTGTGTCTGTTGTCCACATGACATTTTACTGCCTCCAGCTCACATTATATCATACTGCCTCCAGCTCACATTATATCATACTGCCTCTAGCTCACATTATATCATACTGCCTCTAGCTCACATGACATTTTACTGCCTCCAGCTCACATTATATCATACTGCCTCTAGCTCACATTATATCATACTGCCTCTAGCTCACATTATATCATACTGCCTCTAGCTCACATTATATCATACTGCCTCTAGCTCACATGACATTTTACTGCCTCTAGCTCACATGACATTTTACTGCCTCTAGCTCACATTATATCATACTGCCTCTAGCTCACATTATATCATACTGCCTCTAGCTCACATGACATTTTACTGCCTCTAGCTCACATTATATCATACTGCCTCTAGCTCACATGACATTTTACTGCCTCTAGCTCACATGACATTTTACTGCCTCCAGCTCACATTACAAAGTGGTTGTTGACGCGCTGCCTACCATCAAAATAGTTTTTAACACACAATTGCATTTAGAATAGTGATTTGTAGCGCAATGACTTGGCTTGTAAAAGCACACCTTTCACTCCAGTACCAGCTTTTATGAGGAGCTTCTCTCACGCTGTCTGACAGGTGATGTCTGGAGAAGAATGATTGTAGGGACTCTCCTGCACAATGTACTGTCTGTCCTCTAAATAACAACACTGTGTGGTTCTGTCTGTCCTCTAAATAACAACACTGTGTGGTTCTGTCTGTCCTCTAAATAACAACACTGTGTGGTACTGTCTGTCCTCTAAATAACAACACTGTGTGGTTCTGTCTGTCCTCTAAATAACAACACTGTGTGGTTCTGTCTGTCCTCTAAATAACAACACTGTGTGGTTCTGTCTGTCCTCTAAATAACAACACTGTGTGGTTCTGTCTGTCCTCTAAATAACAACACTGTGTGGTTCTGTCTGTCCTCTAAATAACAACACTGTGTGGTTCTGTCTGTCCTGTAAATAACAACACTGTGTGGTTCTGTCTGTCCTGTAAATAACAACACTGTGTGGTTCTGTCTGTCCTCTAAATAGATAGATAGATAGATAGATAGATAGATAGGTACTTTATTGATCCCCCGGGGGGGAAATTTCATTATCAAGCAGCTACAAAAACACAGGGCAGGTGCAAAATGCCACAACGAAAGTACACAAAAGACAGATACACGGTACATGATACATAGAGCGGCAGTATGAAAAAGTATAGAAATACAGGATATCTGGAGTGCAAAAAAAAAAGCTATAAAAGGACATTGCGTAGTATGAGTGGTTGGCTGAATATGTACACTATACATTGGTGGATGTTGGATGGTTAACTATACTATACAGGTTGATGGCAGAGAAATACTTCAGTAGCTAATGCGTATGATATGAGCGAGGGTAATAATAGTTTACTTAATAGACAGACTGGGTAAATGAACAGGTAAGTGAAAATTTTGCATGGTTAAATTAGCTGTACAGTTAGGTATACCGTTATATTTACAGATAAGTGAATACTTGCATGTTTACACAAACTGTACAGGTAAATGACAGGAAGAGATACTTTAATAGCTAAATGTGTGTATGATATCATTGGGGTAATAATAGTAATTCCCTTAAAATACAGTCCTTAGTGCGCAGGGTTTAATTACAGACAACTGCACTTATTGCACATTTGATATACTAAAAGCAATGAGAAAAGGTGCAACTGGCAGGATACTAATATGCATTCCTGAGTGAATGCCTAGGTCCAATAATTACTTACAATATTGCATGTGATATAATATAACAACTGTACATGGGTATGTATATACAGACCTGTATGAATAAGTAGGTCCTGAGTGGATGAGTGCTGACGGAACAGAGTTACTCACGGATGGATGCATAATTGTTAAACTAGGTCCTAGCACCCCAACAGTTCCAGATCTATGTTGCCGACGGCACGGCACCCCGGTGAGGCATTATATAGTCTCATAGCCGCCGGCAGGAAGGACCTCCTGTGGCGCTCTCTGGCACACCGTGGTGGGATCAGTCTGTGACTGAAAGAGCTCCTCTGCGTCATAACCATAGCGTGCAGAGGGTGGGTGACGTTGTCCATGATGGCCAGCAGTTTGGCCAGGATCCGTCTCTCCGCCACCTCCTCTAGAGTGTCAAGGCTCATCCCCAGGACAGAGCTAGCCTTCCTGATCAGCTTATTTACCCGAGAAGCATCACCGGCTTTGATGTTTGCTCCCCAGCACACCACTGCAAAAAAGATGGCACTGGCCACCACAGACTGGTAGAAGGTATGCAGTAGTTTACTGCACACGTTGAAGGACCTGAGCCTCCTCAGAAAGTAGAGTCGGCTCTGGCCCTTTTTGTACAGGGCCCCGGTGTTACCAGCCCATTCCAGTCTGTTGTCCATATGGACCCCCAAGAACTTGTATGACTCAACCATTTCCACATCCATCCCCTTTATAGGGACTGCAGTCAGTTGTGCCTTGGTTCTGCTGAAGTCCACCACCATCTCCTTAGTTTTGCTGATGTTGAGCTGAAGGTGGTTCTGCTCACACCACAACACAAAGTCACTGATTGTGCTCCTGTACTCCTCCTCCTGCCCACCCCTGATGCACCCTACAATAGCAGAGTCATCCGAGAACTTCTGTAGGTGGCATGTTTCAGAGTTATATCTGAAGTCTGAGGTGTAGAGGGTGAACAGGAAGGGGGACAGGACCGTACCCTGGGGGGCCCCTGTGTTGCTAACTGCCCGTTCTGACACACAGCTCTGTAGTCGCACAAATTGTGGCCTACCGGTCAGGTAGTCCGTGACCCAGGAGACTAAGGGTGCTTCCACTTCCATCCTCCTCATCTTCTCACCCAGTAGCAGGGGCTGAATGGTATTGAAGGCACTGGAGAAGTCAAAAAACATGACCCTCACAGTGCAACCTGCATTGTCCAGGTGAGAGTAGGCCCTCTGCAGAAGGTAGATGATTGTATCATCTACCCCGATGTTGCGCTGGTATGCAAACTGCAGGGGGTCCATTGATGAACACACCAGGGGTCTGAGGTGAGCGAGGACTAACCTTTCCAGGGTCTTCATGATGTGGGATGTTAGCGCTACAGGTCTGAAGTCATTCAGGACAGTGGGGTGTGCCTTCTTGGGCACTGGGACGAGGCAGGATGTTTTCCACAGCACAGGGACCCTTTCTAGGCTCAGGCTAAGGTTGAAAAGACGCTGGAGTATTCCACACAGTTGGTCAGCACAGACCCTCAGCACCCTTGGGCTGATGCCATCAGGGCCCGCCGCTTTCCACTGGTGTAGTCTCTCCAGCTCTCTCTTCACTTGGTTGGTGGTGAAAGCCAGCCCAGGTAGGGAGGTGGGGGGAAGGGGGGTGTTGAGGATCAGTCCAGGGGGGGCAGGGGCGGAGGTGGGGTCACTGATTGTCTCAGCAGAGGTGCTGTGAGCAAAGTGGGGGTGGGATAGCCGTGAGGGTGTGTGGTCTGGGGAGCTGGAGGGGAGGTGGACAGGGCCAGTATCGAACCTGTTAAAAAATTGGTTCAGCTCATTGGCTCTGTCCTGGGTCCCCTCCGTCTGCCCACTGTTTGACTTTTTGAAGCCAGTGATATTTCTCATACCCTTCCACACCTCTCTCACCTGGCTCTGCCTCAGCTTGTCCTCCATCTTCTCCTTATACACTCTCTTCCCCTCAGCAATCCGCAACTTCAGCTCCCTCTGGACGCATTTCAATTTGTCCTTGTCCTTCTCCTTGAAGGCCCTCTTCTTCTCATTCAGCAGGGCCTTCAGGTCGCTGGTGACCCAGGGTTTATTGTTTGGGAAACAGCGTACCTTCCTGGTGGGTACAGTGTTGTCTACACAAAAATTAATATAGTCTGTTATGCAGTCAGTGAGTCCATCGATGTCCTCCCCATGAGCCTCACAGAACACATCCCAGTCTGTTGTTTCAAAGCAGTCCTGTAGGGCCTCATTCGCCTCTGGGGACCATCTCCTAATAGTCCTGGTGGTTGCAGGCTGCTGTTGGACCATAGGCCTGTAGAGTGGGGTGAGGTGGACAAGGTTGTGATCCGATCTACCGAGGGGAGGGAGTGCAGTGGAGTTGTATGCATCCTTCACATTAGCATATAACAAGTCCAGAGTTTTATTATTCCTGGTTGGGCACTTCACGAACTGTTTGAACGTGGGCAGCGTGGAAGAGAGAGATGCATGGTTAAAATCCCCCGAAATGGCAAGGAAAGCACTGGGATGCGCTGTCTGTAACCTCGCGATAACAGAGTGGATGACGTCACACGCTGCGTTTGCGTCAGCAGAGGGCGGGATGTAAACAATAACAGCAATGGCCGCCGTGAATTCCCTAGGTAGATAGTAGGGTCTCAGGCTAACGGCTAGCAGTTCAATGTCCGGGCTACAAAACTGTTCCTTAAGAGTAATATGGTTCGGATGACACCATCCGTTGTTAACTAATAAAGCCAGCCCACCACCCTTACTGTTACCGGAAGAGACGCGATCCCTGTCCGCTGTGATGGTCTGGAAACCGTCGATAGTGACGTTCTGTATGGGGATGTTATCGTTCAGCCAAGTCTCAGTAAAACACATTAGGCTAGCTTCCCGATAAATCCTTTGTCCACGAACAAGTCCCGCCAACTCATCCATCTTGTTATGTAGACACCTCACATTGCCCATAATAATAGATGGTATAGCCGGCTTGTACTTGAACCTCCTCCGCTTTGCCTTACATTTCAATCCCGCCCTGCATCCACGGCGTCGTCTTTTCAATTCGTCCGGAATATCAAACTTTTCCCTGGGGAGCAGCAGCGCTGCGTGGGCTAAATCCAGGAGCTGGGCTCTGCTGTAAACAATAACAGTTGACGACTCCTGTCGACGTTCAGCTGCGATAAAATCCATAAAATCCATAATCCTGAACTGTTATAGTTCGACTGTAGCAAAATAAAAAATAAAACTAAAGAAAATAGACGAAAGAAAACGAACTAAAACAACAATTAATGCACGAACAACGGGACAACGGGAGCTGCTTAAAAGGCGACCACTCAGGGCGGCGCCAAACACACGAGGATAACAACAGTGTGTGGTTCTGTCTGTCCTCTAAATAACAACACTGTGTGGTTCTGTCTATCCTTTAAATAACAACACTGTGTGGTTCTGTCTGTCCTCTAAATAACAACACTGTGTGGTTCTGTCTGTCCTCTAAATAACAACAGTGTGTGGTTCTGTCTGTCCTCTAAATAACAACACTGTGTGGTTCTGTCTGTCCTCTAAATAACAACACTGTGTGGTTCTGTCTGTCCTCTAAATAACAACACTGTGTGGTTCTGTCTGTCCTCTAAATAACAACAGTGTGTGGTTCTGTCTGTCCTCTAAATAACAACACTGTGTGGTTCTGTCTGTCCTCTAAATAACAACACTGTGTGGTTCTGTCTGTCCTCTAAATAACAACACTGTGTGGTTCTGTCTGTCCTCTAAATAACAACACTGTGTGGTTCTGTCTGTCCTCTAAATAACAACACTGTGTGGTTCTGTCTGTCCTCCAGGTTTGTGGACATTGCTCTGAGGACCATCATGCGGGTCATGTGGTTTGCGGGAGGCTTCCATTGGATAACGGTGAAGGGGCGCCAGGCGCTACCGGCGGAGGCCCCTATCCTAACCCTGGGACCCCACTCCTCCTACTTCGATGCTATCCCCGTCACCATGTCCATGGCCTCCATCGTCATGAAGGCAGAGAGCAAGGACATCCCTGTCTGGGGCAGTGAGTAGCATACTTTATGTCCCTCTGTGTCACTGTCTAGTTCACTGTCTGCCAAAGCTAGTGAAATAGATAATAAACAAAAGTGAAATAAACAATCAGAAATGAACAGTAAATATTACACAAAAGTTCTCTCTCTCTGTCTGACTCTCTTTCCCTCGCTCGCTCTCTGTCTCTCTCGCAGAGGGGGAGGGAGAGAGGGAGGGAGAGAGGGAGAATTTTGCATGGTTAAATTAGCTGTACAGGTAAATGACAGGAAGAGATACTTAAATAGCTAAATGTGTGTATGATATAATTTGGGGTAATAATAGTAATACAGTCCTTAGTGCAGTCCTTAGTGCGTAGGGTTTAATTACAGACAACTGCACGTATTGCACATTCGATATACTAAAAAGGTGCAACTGACAGGATACTAATATGCATTCCTGAGTGAATGCCTACGTAAGTTAGGTCCAAGAATTACTAGCAATATTGCACGTGATATGATATAACAACTGTACATGAGTATGTATATACAGACCTGCATGAATAAATAGGTCCTGAGTGAATGAGTGCTGACGGACCAGAGTTACTCACGGATGGATGCATAATTGTTAAACTAGGTCCTAGCACCCCAACAGTTCCAGATCTATGTTGCCGATGACACGGCACCCCAGTGAGGCATTATATAGTCTAATAGCCGCCGGCAGGAAGGACCTCCTGTAGCGCTCTCTGTCACACCGTGGTGGGATCAGTCTGTGACTGAAGGTGCTCCTCTGCGTCATAACCATGGCATACAGAGGGTGTGTGACGTTGTCCATGATGGCCAGCAGTTTGGGCAGGATCCGTCTCTCCGCCACCTCCTCTAGAGTGTCAAGGCTCATCCCCAGGACAGAGCTAGCCTTCCTGATCAGCTTATTTACCCGAGAAGCATCACCGGCTTTAATGTTTTCTCCCCAGCACACCACTGCAAAAAAGATGGCACTGGCCACCACAGACTGGTAGAAGGTATGCAGTAGTTTACTGCACACGTTGAAGGACCTTTTTGTACAGGGCCCCGGTGTTACCAGCCCATTCCAGCCTGTTGTCCATATGGACTCCCAGGAACTTGTATGACCTAACCATTTCCACATCCATCCCCTGTATAGGGACTGCAGTGAGTTGTGCCTTGGTTCTCCTGAAGTCCACCACCATCTCCTTTGTTTTGCTGATGTTGAGCTGAAGGTGGTTCTGCCCACACCACAACACAAAGTCACTGATTGTGCTCCTGTACTCCTCCTCCTGGCCACCCCTGATGCACCCTACAATTGCGGAGTCATCCGAGAACCTCTGTAGGTGGCATGTTTTAGAGTTATATCTGAAGTCCGAGGTGTAGAGGGTGAACAGGAAGGGGGACAGGACCGTTCCCTGGGGGGGCCCCTGTGTTGCTAACTGCCTGTTCTGACACACAGCTCTGTAGTCGCACAAATTGTGGCCTACCGGTCAGGTAGTCCGTGACCCAGGAGACTAAGGGTGCTTCCACTTCCATCCTCCTCATCTTCTCACCCAGTAGCAGGGGCTGAATGGTATTGAAGGCACTGGAGAAGTCAAAAAACATAACCCTCACAGTGCAACCTGCGTTGTCCAGGTGAGAGTAGGCCCTCTGCAGAAGGTAGATGATTGTATCATCTACCCCGATGTTGCGCTGGTATGCAAACTGCAGGGGGTCCAGTGATGTACACACCAGGGGTCTGAGGTGAGCGAGGACTAACCTTTCTAGGGTCTTCATGATGTGGGATGTTAGCGCTACAGGTCTGAAATCATTCAGGACAGTGGGGTGTGCCTTCTTGGGCACTGGGACCAGGCAGGATGTTTTCCACAGCACAGGGACCCTTTCTAGGCTCAGGCTAAGGTTGAAGAGACGCTGGAGTATTCCACACAGTTGGTCAGCACAGACCCTAAGCACCCTTGGGCTGATGCCATCAGGGCCCGCCGCTTTCCACTGATGTAGTCTCTCCAGTTCTCTCTTCACTTGGTTGGTGGTGAAAGCCAGCACCGGTGGGGAGGTGGGGGGAAGGGGGGTGTTGAGGATCAGTCCAGGGGGAGCAGGGGTGGAGGAGGGGTCACTGATTTGTCTCAGCAGAGGTGTTGTGAGCAAAGTGGGGGTGGGACAGCCGTGAGGGTGTGTGGTCTGGGGAGCTGGAAGGGAGGTGGACAGGGCCAGTATCAAACCTGTTAAAAAAATTGGTTCAGCTCATTGGCTCTGTCCTGGGTCCCCTCCGTCTGCCCACTGTTTGACTTTTTGAAGCCAGTGATATTTCTCTTCACCTCTCTCAGCTGGCACAGTTACATAAGTATTCAGACCCTTTATTGAAGCACCTTTGGCAGCGATTACATCCTCAAGTCTTCTTGGGTATGACGCTACAAGCTTGGTACACCTGTATTTGGGGAGTTTCTCCCGTGTGTTTAGGGTCATTGTCCTGTTGGAAGGTGAACCTACGCCCCAGTCTGAGGTCCTTGAACAGGTTTTCATCAAGGATCTCTCTGTACTTTTCTCCGTTCATCTTTCCCTTGATCCTGACTATACTCCCAGTCCCTGCCTCTGAAAAAGCATGATGCTGCCACCACCATGCTTCACCGTAGGGATGGTGCCAGGTTTCCTTTGGATGTGACACTTGGCATTCAGGCAAAATAATTAAATCTTGGTTTCATCAGACCAGATAATTTTGTTTCTCATGGTCTGAGAGTCTTTAGGTGCCTTTTGGCAAACTCCAAGCGGGTTGTCGTGCTTTTTACTGAGGAGTGGCTTCCGTCTGGCCACTCTATCATAAAGGCCTGATTGGTTGGGTGCTGCTGAGATGGTTGTCCTTTTGGGAGGTTTTCCCATCTCCACAGGGGACCCCTGGAGCTCTGTCAGAGTGACCATTGGGTTCTTGGTCACTTCCCTGACCAAGGCCTTTTGTCCCCTGATTGCTCAGTTTGGCCGAGCGGCCAGCTCAAGGAAGAGTCTTGGTTGTTGCAAACTTCTTCCACTTCACAATTATGGAGGCCACTGTGTTCTTGGGGACCTTCAATGCTGCAGACATTTTTTGGTACCCTTCCCCAGATCTGTAACTCGACACAATCCTGTCTCAGAGCTCTATGGATAATTCCTTCGACATCATGGCTTGGTTTTTGCTCTGACATGCACTGTCAACTGTGGGACCTTATATAGACAGGTGTGTACCTTTCCAAATCATGTCCAATCAATTGAATTTACCACAGGTGGACTCCAATCAAGTTGTAGAAACATCTCAAGGATGATCAATGGAAACAGGATGCACCTGAGCTCAATTTCCAGTCTCATAGTTTTTTTAAATACATTTGCAAAGATTTTCTAAAAACATGTTTTTGTTTTGTCATTATGGGGTATTGTGTGTAGATTGATGAGGAAAACAATTTAATGAATTTTAGAAAAGATTGTAACGTAACAAAATATGGAAAAAAAAAAAAGGGGTTTGAATATAACAGCGCTAGCCTTCTAACCCAGCTACCAGAGACAGCCTCAACACTACAGGGTCCAGGTCTATAATACAGTAGTTCTAACCCAGCTACCAGAGACAGCCTCAACACTACAGGGTCCAGGTCTATAATACAGTAGTTCTAACCCAGCTACCAGAGACAGCCTCAACACTACAGGGTCCAGGTCTATAATACAGTAGTTCTAACCCAGCTACCAGAGACAGCCTCAACACTACAGGGTCCAGGTCTATAATACAGTAGTTCTAACCCAGCTACCAGAGACAGCCTCAACACTACAGGGTCCAGGTCTATAATACAGTAGTTGTCTCTGATATAGTGAACATTGGGACCTGTGTCAAGGCAGTGGGAAGTGAAAGTGAAACCTTGACTTGAAGCATTCTTCGAGCATGAACCCTGTATTGAACCCTGTTGTGACCTTTTATGTGACACGAGTGAACTTTCACTCAGGAAGTGTTGTTCGAGTCAGAACAGTAACCGTTACAGTTCTGTAAATGATTGTAACTGGAAAAACACTGAAGCTAAGTTAGTAGATAATAAAACCTTTATTTAACTAGGCAAGTCAATGTCACGATATTTTCTATTCCAATGTTCTAAATGAACTTTTTAACTATATCTGTATCCTGAAGGTTGTAAATTCTTCAGTTTGTTTAAATAATACAGAGAGAGCTCCAGCTTTACAATGGTCAGGTTTTATTCAGAGAACGTTCTGCCCCTCCCATGAGGAGCCCCTTATTTATACCCACACAAGTTTCTGTTATCTCAGTTCACTCCCTTCAAGACATTCCTCAGTTGCTAATGTTTACACCTCAGGGACAAGACCCCCACTCTGATAGATGAGGGTGGTAAACTTTTATGGCTAATCTCCTGCTAGCCTAAGAACTACATCCTGACTCATTTACCAAATAGTAACATTCTAAACATTGTCTATGTAATTTCTAATACATCTCACACATTACACAGTTTCAGGGTGAAACATCTTAGTCATTAACATTAAACATACACATTCCTTTATCAGTCAGTTAAGAACAAATTAATATTTACAATGATGAGCTACCTACAGGGTCAGCCCCTGGAGCAAACTAGAAGTTCCTCGCTCAAGGACACATCAACAGGTTTTTTCACCAGCTCAGGTATTCGAACCAGCGACCTTTCGGTTACTGGCCCAACGCTCTAACCGCTAGGCTACCTGCCACCCCTAACAGATTTTCTGTTGTAAAATTCCAACAGAAATTGTATAGGATCTTCACAAGTAGGCCTATTAGGTTTATATGTAGAACATGTTAGCTGGGCATATACCTTTAACCTGGTCCCAGATCTGTTGGTGCGATCATTCCAACTCCTTGTCATGTTTGGCATAACAAGGAGTGGAATGCTGGTACACAGGCTAATATACCGTATGGTGAGTACCCCAACAGTAGTCTGTTTCTGACTGTTGTGTGACTCCTCTCCTCCAGCTCTGATCAAGTACATCAGACCAGTGTTTGTCTCGAGGTCAGACCAGGACTCCCGTAAGAAGACTGTTGAGGAGATCAAACGCAGAGCCCACTCTGGAGGAGAATGGCCTCAGGTACAGTTATTCTCTCTCTCTCTCTCTCTCTCTCTCTCTCTCTCTCTCTCTCTCTCTCTCTCTCTCTCTCTCTCTCTCTCTCTCTCTCTCTCGGGGGGGAAAATGTTATGCAATTAAAATAAACAAAAATGCATTTTTCTTATGGGGAAAAAGTTAGTACACCCCTACCTTTACCATCACATAAAATTAGAATTAGGTACCAAAACAAGTGCAAATGATTAGAAAACATTAGAGAGAAACGTAGGAGGGTCCAGCCTTCCATAAAGATAAGAACATTGGTCTGGTTCAAAAGACCTACCCGAGGCCCTCAAAGCAAGATTATTGATGCCCATGAGTCTGGGCGGGGTTACAAATCCATTTCCAAGCAATTTTAGACCACTGGCAAACTACCTAGGACAAGTCGTCCCACCAAAGTCAGCCCAAGAGCTGACCGAAAGATGCTCATAGAAGTCTCTAAGAACCCCAGGGTAACATCAAGGGATCTACAGGCCTCTCTTGCCACAATCAATGTCGAAGTGCATGGGTACACTGTCAGATAGAGACTGCAGAAACCTGGCCTACATGGGAGGTCAGGAAGGAAGAACCTTCTGCTCTCAAAAAAGAATATCAAGACACAACTGACTTTTGCCAGACAACACCTGGCCATTGCTCGTATTTCTTGGCCCAAGCAAGTCTCTTCTTATTGGTGTGGTTTCTTTGCAGCAGTTTGACCATGAAGGTCTGATTCACACAGTCTCCTTTGAACAGTTGATGTTGAGATGTGTCTGTTACTTGAACTCTGTGAAGCATTTATTTGGGCTGCAATCTGAGGTTGTGATGAACTTATTAGAGATGAAACGGTATGAAAATTCATATCACGATTATAGTGACCAAAATTATCACGTTATCAGTATTATCGAGGTATTGTTAGAATGTGCTGGAAATGTTAAAAAATATACTGATACACACACTGAAATCATTTCACCAAGTTTTATATTGAAAACCAACAAACAAAATTAGCAGCACTATGTACTTTTTGTGCATAAACATTAAATTAATAACATGAACATTATCGATGGCACCATGTGGTCATGAGAGGTAAAGGTTTCCTAGTGCAGGTTTTAATGAACACAACCTTAAGTAAGCAAATCAAATGTTCATATAAAAACAACACAAATAAAGCAATGTGTCTGTAAGAACAATACAACCATATGGAAACACATCCAATGTGTCTGTAAGAACAATACAACCATATGGAAACACATCCAATGTGTCTGTAAGAACAATACAACCATATGGAAACACATCCAATGTGTCTGTAAGAACAATACAACCATATGGAAACACATCCAATGTGTCTGTAAGAACAATACAACCATGTGGAAACAAATCCAATGAACAGCACTGATTGTATGTCCGTTCTCCTCTTCATAAAGAAATAAGGTGCTGCTAACAGGCCTAACATGCTGTATGTTTGCATCTTTGTTCACTTGAGATTGAAATGTAAAAATGTATCATGTCCTTTGCAATGTAATATGAAAGGGCTGCAGTAAGATTTTGATGTGGTGCATAAAGCAGCCTGCCTTTTAAATGCTTGCTGGAGTGTCTGTGTCACAACTGTAGATGAGGAGGAACCAGTAGCATCACTGGGTTCACTCTGTAAACAAGGGAATAGCAAATGTATTATTATTGTGTTGTTACGTTAATTATAATCTCACTCACACAGAACCTCATGCACAATTTACATAAATACAAACAAGTCTTAAGACAGTGATAGTAATTGCAATGAGCACCACAATTGACATAAATACAGGAGTCTTGTATTGGAGTCTATAGTGTTTCTCCTGTTGGAACACTTTTACAACCAAGTCGACGACTGACGGATTTTAACTGAACATAATATGTTGGTTGGTGACTAAACTACATAACGTGTTATCGTGTGTAATGGATGAATAGAGTCTGCAGACACACGACTCTTACAGCAGCAGAACAACGTGTAGTGTTTTTACAAGACTAGGTAACACTGAAAACTTCAGTTTACATTATTGACAAGCTATTATCAAGTTAGACAGACAAACCATGACATTTTCCCCCATTCTGAAGTCTCCACATTATGCATTGAGCTAAACGTTATCTTACCTTGCATTCACTAGAAAGTAGTGGATGGTGGTCATGAAGATGACTCAAGAGATTTGAAGTGTTGTCCCCTTTTCACAGCGATTTCTTTTTTGCATGTCAGGGTGTCCATCTTAGATTCAGTTTCCCTCAGCACACTTGTAAAACCCAAAATACGACCACATTTCAGATTTGGTCCTCCTAGAAGGCTGAGAAATCTCCAGAGCGCTGTCACTGCATTCCTCCATGTTTCCCCACAAAACTAAACCCACGTTGATGCTGCGCCTGCATCTGACTGTTGCTAACTGTGGTTGATGCTGGACAGTATTTACCTTGAGTTTTTCAAACTGCTGTAATCAAACACGGTTTTAATGATAATTACAATTTGAAACGGTAAGTAATTTTACCGTGGTTTATCGTGAAACCGGTAACAGTTTCATCCCTTGAACTTATCCTCTGCAGCAGAGGTATTTCTGGGTCTTCCACTCCTGTGGCGGTCCTCATGAAGCTGGTTGAGAGAATGCCATGAGTGTGCAAAGCTGTCATCAAGGCAAAGGGTGGCTACTTTGAAGAATCTCTTTGAAGAATTTTAAATAAAAAATGATTGAACCTTTTATTTACCTAGGCAAGTCAGTTGAGAACAAATTCTTACTTACATTGACGGCCTACCAAAAGGCAAAAGACCTCCTGCGGGGACGGGGGCTGGAATTCAAAATAAAAATATATAAATATAGGACCAAACACACATCACGACAAGAGAGACAAAACAACACTACATGAAGAGAGACCTAAGACAACAACATAGCAAGGCAGCAACACATGACAACACAACATGGTAGCAACACAACATGACAACAACATGGTAGCAACACAACATGGTAGCAGCACAAAATATGGTACAAACATTATTGGGCACAGACAACAGCACAAAGGGCAAGAAGGTAGAGATGACAATACATAATGCAAAGCAGCCACAACTGTCAGTAAGAGTGTCCATGATTGAGTCTTTGAATGAAGAGATTTAGATAAAAATGTCCAGTATGAGTGTTTGTTGCAGCTCGTTCCAGTTGCTAGCTGCAGCAAACTGAAAAGACGAGCGACCCAGGGATGTGTGTGCTTTGGGGACCTTTAACAGAATGTGACTGGCAGAACGGGTGTTGTATGTGGAGGATGAGGGCTGCAGTAGATATCTCAGATAGGGGGGGGGGGTGAGGCCTAAGAGGGTTTTATAAATAAGCATCAACCAGTGGGTCTTGCAACGGGTATACAGAGATGACCAGTTTACAGAGGAGTATAGAGTGCAGTGATGTGTCCTATAAGGAGCATTGGTGGCAAATCTGATGGCTGAATGGTAAAGAACATCTAGCCGCTCGAGAACACCCTTACCTGCCAATCTATAAATTACATCTCCGTAATCTAGCATGGGTAGGATGATCATCTGAATCAGGGTTAGTTTGGCAGCTGGAGTGAAAGAGGAGCGATTACGATAGAGGAAACCAAGTCTAGATTTAACTTTAGCCTGCAGCTGTGATATGTGCTGAGAGAAGGACAGTGTACCGTCCAGCCATACTCCCAAGTACTTGTATGAGGTGACTACCTCAAGCTCTAAACCCTCAGAGGTAGTAATCACACCTGTGGGGAGAGGGGCATTCTTCTTAGCAAACCACATGACCTTTTGTTTTGGAGACAGGCAGTGGCTGAGACAGTAGATTTTCTGACTTTATACACTGCAGTCTTTGACAGAGGTAGTTAGCAAACCAGACCAAAGGCCCCTCAGAGACACCAATACTCCTTAGCCGGCCCACAAGAATGGAATGGTCTACCATATCAAAAGCTTTGGCCAAGTCAATAAAAATAGCAGCACAACATTGCTTAGAATCTAGGACAGTGGTGACATTATTGAGGACCTTTAAGGTTGCAGTGGCACATCCATAACCTGAGCAGAAACCAGATTGCATACCAGAGAGAATACTATAGACATCAAGAAAGCCAGTCAGTTGATTATTGACAAGTTTTTCCAACACTTTTGATAAACAGGGCAAAATAGAAATAGGCCTATAACAGTTAGGATCAGCTTGATCTCCCCCTTTAAATAAAGGACTAACCGTGGCTGCCTTCCAAGCAATGGGAACCTCCCAAGAGAGGAGAGACCGGTTAAAACGGTCAGAGATAGGCTTGGCGATGATGGGGGCAGCAACCTTAAAGAAGAAAGGGTCTTAACCATCCGACCCAGATGGTTTTTTTGGGGTCAAGTTTCAGGAGCTCCTTTAGTACCTCAGACTCAGTAACTGCCTCCAGGGGAAAAAGAGGGAGAAGCATCGGGATAGTTGCATTAGAAGGGGTGGCAGATGAGGAAATGTTGGACAGGCAAGGAGGCATGGCTGAGTCAAGGAGGAGGGTTTATTCTCCAGGTCTTTAACTGTTTTCCAGAATTTCTTGGGGTTAGACCCACAGAGAGAGAACTTTTCCTTAAAGTAAGTAACTTTGGCCTTCCGGATAGCCTGAGTGCACTTATTTCTCATTTGCCAGGCCTTTCGCCAAATGCAATTCTTGAGGTGGAGTAACTCTGTAAGGTCACGGTCGAACCAGGGGCTGAACCTGTTTTTAATTCAAATTGTCAACAATACCACTGAAAATATCAAAAAAGAAGGTTGAAGCGTCTTCGACAGAGGGGATCAAGCTGATTCTATTCCATTTTACAGAAGCCAGTTCATGAAGGAAGGCTTGCTCAAGTTTTTTAGCAAGCGTCTATGACAAATCAGGACAGGTTGTTTCACTGAGCAGCCATTACGAACACAGGCTGTAAAACAGTGATCACGAAGGTCATTACAGAAAACATCAGCCTGATACCTATCAGGATTATTTGTGAGGATAATGTCAAGAGTAGCCTTTTCTGTGTTTTTGGAGTCATACCTTGTGGGATTACTAATAATCTGAGAAAGATTTAGGGAGTCCCATTGCTTTAGGACTTGTCAGGTGGTTTAAGCATGTCCCAGTTTAGGTCTTCTAGCAGGACAAATTCAGACAGTGTAAGGGGCCAGGAGAGAGCTTAGGGCAGGTAGTGTACAGGCCGGTGTTGATGGAGGACGATAGCACCCAGCAACAGCCATCAAAGAGTTATTTGAAAGTTTAATTCTTAAAACCAGCAAATCAGCAAGTCTGTCCCCAAACAATTTTGAGACAGGTCACAAACCTTGCTGCTGTAATGCACACTGGTATTTCACCCAGTAGATATGGGAGTTTATCAAAATTTGATTTGTTTTCTAAATGTTGTGTGTCTGTGTAATCTGAGGGAAATATGTGTCTCTAATATGGTCATACATTTGGCAGGAGGTTAGGAAGTGCAGCTCATTTTCCACCTCATTTTGTGGGCAGTGTGCACATAGCCTGTCTTCTCTTGAGAGCCATGTCTGCCTTCACAGGCCTTTCTCAATTGCAAGGCTATGATCACTTAGTCTGTACATAGTCAAAGATTTCTTTAACTTTGGGTCAGTCACACTGGTCAGGTATTCTGTATTCTGGTATTTTTGTTAATTCCTTTTACGTTGTACACAGAATATTTTTGCAGAGTCTCAATTTGGTGTTTGTCCCATTTTGTGAATTGTTGGTGAGCAGACCCCAGACCTCACCACCATAAAGGGCAATGGGTTCTATAACTGCTATAGTATTTTTAGCCAGATTCTAATTGGTATGTTGAATTTTACATTCCTCTTAATGGCATAGAAGGCCCTTCTTGACTTGTCTCTCAGATCGTTCACAGCTTGGTGGAATTTACCTGTGGCACTGATGTTTAGGCCGAGGTATGTATAGTTTTTTGTGTGCTCTAGGGCAACGGTGTCTAGATGGAATTTGTATTTGTGGTCCTGGCAACTGGACCTTTTTTGGAACACCATTATTTTTGTCTTACTGAGATTTACAGTCAGGGCCCAGGTCTGGCAGAATCTGTGCAGAAGATCTAGGTGCTGCTGTAGGCCCTCTGGTTGGGGACAGAAGCACCAGATCATCAGCAAACAGTAGACATTTGACTTCAGATTCTAGTAGGGTGAGGCCGGGTGCTGCAGACTGTCCTAGTGCCCTCGACAATTCATTGATATATATGTTGAAGAGGGTGGGGCTTAAGCTGCATCCCTGTCTCACCCCAATGCCCTGTGGAAATAAATGTGTGGTTTTTGCCAATTTTAACCACACACTTGTTGTTTGTGTACATGGATTTTATAATGTTGTATGTTTTTCCCCCAACACCACTTTCCATCAATTTGTATAGCAGGCCCTCATGCCAAATTGAGTCGAAAGCCTTTTGGAAGTCAACAAAGCATGAGAAGACTTTGCCTTTGTTTTGGTTTGTTTGTTTATCAATTAGGGTGTGCAGGGTGAATACGTGGTCTGGTGTACGGTAATTTGGTAAAAATACCATTTGACATTTTCTCAGTACATTGTTTTCACTGAGGAAATGAACTAGTCTGCTGTTAATGATAATGCAGAGGATTTTCCCAAGGTTGCAGTTGACTCATATCCCACGATAGTTATTGGGGTCAAATTTGTCTCCACTTTTGTGAATTGGGGTGATCAGTCCTTGGTTCCAAATATTTGGGGAAGATGCCAGAGCTAAGGATGATGTTAAAGAGTTTAAGTATAGACAATTGGAATTTGTTGTCTGTATATTTTATCATTTCAATGAGGATAATATCAACACCACAGGCCTTTTTGGGTTGGAGGGTTTGCATTTTGTCCTGTAGTTCATTCAATATAATTGGAGAATCCAGTGGGTTCTGGTCTTTAATAGTTGATTCTAGGATTTGTATTTGATCATGTATATTTATTTGCTGTTTGTTCTTTGTTATAGAGCCAAACAGACTGGAGAAGTGGTTTATCCATACATCTCTGTTTTGGAAAGATAACTCTTCCTGTTGTTGTTTGTTTAGTGTTTTCCCAGAAGTGGTTAGAGTCCATGGATTCTTCAATTACATTGAGCTGGTTTCTGACGTGCTGTTCCTTCTTTTTCCGTAGTGTATTTCTGTATTTTTTTTAGTGATTCACCATAGTGAAGGTGTATTTCTGTATTGTTTTAGTGATTCACCATAGTGAAGGTGTATTTCTGTATTGTTTTAGTGATTCACCATAGTGTAGGCTCAGGTTTTCTGGGTCTCTATGTTTTTGGTTGGATAGGTTTCTCAATTTCTTTCTTAGGTTTCTGCATTCTTCATCAAACCATTTGTCATTGTTGTTAATTTTCTTAGGCTGCCTGCTTGACATTTTTAGATTTGATAGAGAAGCTGAGAGGTCAAATATACTGTTGAGGTTTTCTACTGACCAGTTTACACCTTCACTATTACAGTGGAACGTTTTGTCCAGGAAGTTGTCTAGAAGGGATTGAATTGGTTGTTGCCTAATAGTTTTTTTTGTAGGTTTCTACACTCCTTCCATCTATAGCATTTCTTAATATTATTCAGTTCCTTTGGCTTTGATGCCTCATGATTGAGTATTGCTCTGTTCAGGTAGAGTGTGATTTTGCTGTGATCTGATTGGGGTGTCAGTGGACTGACTGTGAACGCTCTGAGAGACTCTGGGTTGAGGTCAGTGATAAAGTAGTCTACAGTACTACTGCCAAGACATGAGCTATATGTGTACCTACCATAGGAGTCCCCTCTAAGCCTACCATTGACTATGTACATACCCAGCGTCCGGCAGAGCTGCAGGAGTTGTGACCTGTTTTTGTTGGTTATGTTGTATAGTTGTGTCTAGGGGACATAATGTCCCTATCTCTCTCATTCTGGTTATGTTGTGTCTAGGGGACATAATGTCCCTATCTCTCTCATTCTCTCTCACACTGTCACTCACTCATGCACACAGGGCAAAGCAAACAAACAGCTGTGATCTGCCGTTCAGCAAACAAACTAGATTGGGAGAACAGCCACCTATCAATGTACAGTATGTACACAATTAGATTAGCACATTACCATGTAAACACGTGTCTAATAATGTTCCAAATGTTCTCCTCTCTCCAGATAATGATATTCCCAGAGGGGACGTGCACCAACAGGTCCTGTCTCATCACATACAAACCAGGTATGTTATATATTATATATATAAATCTGGTTTTAGACATTTAAGTTTAAATGTTTCATGGCAGAAAATACCCCTGCCATGTATCTCCTAGTCCACATACTGCCATGTATCACCCTGTATCTCCTAGTCCACATACTGCCATGTATCACCCTGTATCTCCCAGTCCACATACTGCCATGTATCACCCTGTATCTCCTAGTCCACATACTGCCATGTATCACCCTGTATCTCCTAGTCCACATACTGCCATGTATCACCCTGTATCTCCTAGTCCACATACTGCCATGTATCACCCTGTATCTCCTAGTCAACATACTGCCATGTATCACCCTGTATCTCCCAGTCCACATACTGCCATGTATCACCCTGTATCTCCTAGTCCACATACTGCCATGTATCACCCTGTATCTCCCAGTCCACATACTGCCATGTATCACCCTGTATCTCCTAGTCCACATACTGCCATGTATCACCCTGTATCTCCCAGTCCACATACTGCCATGTATCACCCTGTATCTCCCAGTCCACATACTGCCATGTATCACCCTGTATCTCCTAGTCCACATACTGCCATGTATCACCCTGTATCTCCTAGTCCACATACTGCCATGTATCACCCTGTATCTCCTAGTCCACATACTGCCATGTATCACCCTGTATCTCCTAGTCCACATACTGCCATGTATCACCCTGTATCTCCTAGTCCACATACTGCCATGTATCACCCTGTATCTCCTAGTCCACATACTGCCATGTATCACCCTGTATCTCCTAGTCCACATACTGCCATGTATCACCCTGTATCTCCTAGTCCACATACTGCCATGTATCACCCTGTATCTCCTAGTCCACATACTGCCATGTATCACCCTGTATCTCCTAGTCCACATACTGCCATGTATCACCCTGTATCTCCTAGTCCACATACTGCCATGTATCACCCTGTATCTCCCAGTCCACATGCTGCCCTGTATCTCCTTTATAATCCTAAATAATTAATATTTACCTTTTTAACTCCCATCATCCTCATATAGCTGGCACATTGCTATTGTAGCAGACTGTAAAAATGCCAGCCATGATTTACCATATAGGCTACAAAGCCTTGGCTACAGGTTAAACTATTTAGGCATACCGCTCTTTTCTCACTATCATAACTTCAGGATGGGGGTAAAAAAAACAGTGATTCCCTTTAAAAAGGGGAGAATCCGAGCTTTCCGACATTGGCAGAATTATTACTGTACTCCTGATATTCAGCACCTCAGCACCTCAACACACAGCACATGGGGAAATAGAGCTTCTGATGG
The DNA here is from genome assembly GCA_023634145.1 of Thymallus thymallus. NCBI lineage: Eukaryota > Metazoa > Chordata > Actinopteri > Salmoniformes > Salmonidae > Thymallus > Thymallus thymallus. The sequence continues at coordinate 34,725,546 of CM042415.1, read as the reverse complement.
ATCACAGCAACAATGGCCTCCATGACAATAAGACAGAGTAAACATTGTTTCTAGTTTATGTCAGTTACAATTGAAGTGTCCTGGCTGTGCGTCAGTTCAAAAGAATGAAGTGCCGGCCCGGGAGCTGTGTGGGAGAGCCGGGCAGATCAGCTCAATCAGACCGTCTGACTGAAAGACGTTCATTCTGCAAATCAGAGGATTACATGACATATTCTGCAAAGAACTGCCTGATGATTGGACAAACAGATGAAAAGGAGCTTCATGACAAATTGAATGTACATTAATATATAAATAATTATAATATATGCCATTTAGCAGACGCTTTTATCCAAAGCAACTTCCAGTCATGGGTGCATACATTTTATGTCTGGGTTAGCAAGTGTCACCGTGGGCCGATGCTCTCCAATACCTTATTTGTATGTGATCTAGAATATTCTAGTTTCTTAGTTCAGGGGACTGTACTCCAGTATGTGTAATGATGTTGGTTTTGTCTTGTCACAGGAGCGTTTATTCCAGCGGTGCCAGTTCAGCCTGTGGTGATAAAATACCCCAATAAAATGGTAAGAAACAAAACACAGCACAACAAAAGCAAAACACCTAGCAACATAATACAACACCTAGCAACACAATAAAACACCTAGCAACACAATAAAACACCTAGCAACACAATAAAACACCTAGCAACACAATAAAACACCTAGCAACACAATAAAACACCTAGCAACATAATACAACACCTAGCAACACAATAAAACACCTAGCAACATAATACAACACCTAGCAACATAATACAACACCTAGCAACATAATACAACACCTAGCAACACAATAAAACACCTAGCAACACAATAAAACACCTAGCAACATAATACAACACCTAGCAACACAATAAAACACCTAGCAACACAATAAAACACCTAGCAACATAATACAACACCTAGCAACACAATAAAACACCTAGCAACATAATACAACACCTAGCAACATAATACAACACCTAGCAACACAATACAACACCTAGCAACATAATACAACACCTAGCAACATAATACAACACCTAGCAACACAATAAAACACCTAGCAACACAATAAAACACCTAGCAACACAATAAAACACCTAGCAACACAATACAACACCTAGCAACACAATACAACACCTAGCAACACAATACAACACCTAGCAAGACAATGCAACACAATAAAACACCTAGCAAGACAATGCAACACAATACAACACCTAGCAACACAATACAACACCTAGCATCACAATACAATACCTAGCAACACAATACAACACCTAGCAACACAATGCAACACCTAGCAATACAATGCAACACGTAGCAATACAATGCAACACGTAGCAACACAATGCAACACCTAGCAACACAATACAACACCTAGCAACATAATACAACACCTAGCAACATAATACAACACCTAGCAACACAATAAAACACCTAGCAACACAATACAACACCTAGCAACACAATACAACACCTAGCAACACAATACAACACCTAGCAACACAATAAAACACCTAGCAAGACAATGCAACACAATACAACACCTAGCAAGACAATGCAACACAATACAACACCTAGCAACACAATACAACACCTAGCAACACAATAAAACACCTAGCAAGACAATGCAACACAATAAAACACCTAGCAAGACAATGCAACACAATACAACACCTAGCAACACAATACAACACCTAGCAACACAATAAAACACCTAGCAAGACAATGCAACACAATAAAACACCTAGCAAGACAATGCAACACAATACAATACCTAGCAACACAATACAATACCTAGCAACACAATACAACACCTAGCAACACAATACAACACCTAGCAACACAATACAACACCTAGCAACATAATACAACACCTAGCAACACAATACAACACCTAGCAACACAATACAACACCGAGCAACACAATACAACACCGAGCAACACAATACAACACCTAGCAACACAATGCAACACAATACAACACCTAGCAACACAATACAACACCTAGCAACACAATACAACACCGAGCAACACAATACAACACCTAGCAACACAATACAACACCTAGCAACACAATACAACACCTAGCAACACAATACAACACCTAGCAACACAATACAACACCTAGCAACACAATACAACACCTAGCAACACAATAGCAGACAGCAGCAGCACAACAGCCTGGCTGGTGGTAAACACCTTCCCTGCTGAGAAGAGCATCAGCCCTGTCTGTCTGAATCTATCTCTGTTACAGATATATGGTCTGTCAGGGCTGTGTGATATTTCCCCCACCTAGAGCAGGGTTTCATGGGGACTTCCTGGAAAACGTCCTGGGGTTGACTTGATGTTAGCGTTAGAGCTAGGACTCTGTCTGTAAACAGCTCGGCTGAATGGGATCTGGACACATGGATGCATCCATCAGTGATGCCTGTTTTCTATCTGAAGTTCACATTTCCCTTTACACTTCCACTTTGGTTTGTTTTGTGATAATGCAAGGTGGTGTTTAATAGGTTTATGCTGCATGGTGATTCCATGATCATGTAACTAACCTGTAGTTCATGTCAACATCCCCTGTCATAGCAGATCCTGTCATAGCAGATCCTGTCATAGCAGCTCCTGTCAAAGCAGCTCCTGTCATAGCAGCTCCTGTCATAGCAGCTCCTGTCATAGCAGCTCCTGTCATAGCAGCTCCTGTCAAAGCAGCTCCTGTCAAAGCAGCTCCTGTCAAAGCAGCTCCTGTCATAGCAGCTCCTGTCATAGCAGATCCTGTCATAGCAGCTCCTGTCATAGCAGCTTCTGTCATAGCAGCTCCTGTCAAAGCAGATCCTGTCATAGCAGATCCTGTCAAAGCAGCTCCTGTCATAGCAGCTCCTGTCAAAGCAGATCCTGTCATAGCAGATCCTGTCATAGCAGATCCTGTCAAAGCAGCTCCTGTCAAAGCAGCTCCTGTCATAGCAGCTCCTGTCATAGCAGATCCTGTCATAGCAGCTCCTGTCATAGCAGCTCCTGCGACCACACAGCAGGCAGTCAGTCTATCCTAGACCCCTGTGACCACACAGCAGGCAGTCAGTCTATCCTAGACCCCTGTGACCACACAGCAGGCAGTCAGTCTATCCTAGACCCCTGTGACCACACAGCAGGCAGTCAGTCTATTCTAGACCCCTGTGACCACACAGCAGGCAGTCAGTCTATCCTAGACCCCTGTGACCACACAGCAGGCAGTCAGTCTATCCTAGACCCCTGTGACCACACAGCAGGCAGTCAGTCTATTCTAGACCCCTGTGACCACACAGCAGGCAGTCAGTCTATCCTAGACCCCTGTGACCACACAGCAGGCAGTCAGTCTATTCTAGACCCCTGTGACCACACAGCAGGCAGTCAGTCTATCCTAGACCCCTGTGACCACACAGCAGGCAGTCAGTCTATCCTAGACCCCTGTGACCACACAGCAGGCAGTCAGTCTATCCTAGACCCCTGTGACCACACAGCAGGCAGTCAGTCTATCCTAGACCCCTGTGACCACAACAGGTGGTCAAGACCACTAACTACCTGGAAACCAATTAAACCACTAACTACTCTATACCTGATAACTAATTAAACCACTAACTGCTCTATACCTGATATCTAATTAAACCACTAACTGCTCTATACCTGATAACTAATTAAACCACTAACTGCTCTATACCTGATATCTAATTAAACCACTAACTGCTCTATACCTGATAACTAATTAAACCACTAACTGCTCTATACCTGATAACTAATTAAACCACTAACTGCTCTATACCTGATATCTAATTAAACCACTAACTGCTCTATACCTGATAACTAATTAAACCACTAACTGCTCTATACCTGATATCTAATTAAACCACTAACTGCTCTATACCTGATATCTAATTAAACCACTAACTGCTCTATACCTGATATCTAATTAAACCACTAACTGCTCTATACCTGATAACTAATTAAACCACTAACTGCTCTATACCTGATAACTAATTAAACCACTAGCTGCTCTATACCTGATAACTAATTAAACCACTAACTGCTCTATACCTGATATCTAATTAAACCACTAACTGCTCTATACCTGATAACTAATTAAACCACTAACTGCTCTATACCTGATAACTAATTAAACCACTAACTGCTCTATACCTGATATCTAATTAAACCACTAACTGCTCTATACCTGATAACTAATTAAACCACTAACTGCTCTATACCTGATATCTAATTAAACCACTAACTGCTCTATACCTGATAACTAATTAAACCACTAACTGCTCTATACCTGATAACTAATTAAACCACTAACTGCTCTATACCTGATAACTAATTAAACCACTAACTGCTCTATACCTGATAACTAATTAAACCACTAACTGCTCTATACCTGATAACTAATTAAACCACTAACTGCTCTATACCTGATAACTAATTAAACCACTAACTGCTCTATACCTGATAACTAATTAAACCACTAACTGCTCTATACCTGATATCTAATTAAACCACTAACTGCTCTATACCTGATAACTAATTATGCAAAGTGATCTAGGCTGCTGTTGTGACCCTGTGTTTTTACATTTCTTACCTGGATTAATAAATGTTGAACAAAATATCACATTTTGTATCTTAAGTTATTTGTCTCTCCTCTCCCATGCCAGGACACAATCACCTGGACGTGGCAGGGGCCTGGAGCGTGAGTACACTTTAATTATTGTACAAACTGATCCCTGAAATACAGGCCATTGCTAGGCATAGTGGTATCTCTCAACTGTACTGGACCGAGAGGATATTAGTCCTGTATAATCTGGATGGTCCAGTTTTCTCAGAACACTGATTACCAAAATACAGGAAACTGTGACTGAGAGAAAGCAGTCCTTGTTCTTAGGGCCGTTTGCTTCTCTAGATAAAGCCACAGGCTGAATTGGGATCCGTTTTGTTCTGCTTCCGAAAACATCATGATAGTGATGTTGTGTTGGCTGTGTGTCCAGTCAGTCTGCCACTAACAGTAGAGACAATCCTGTCTCTCTGCGGTTAGTAGAAGGTCACAGCCAGGCCAGAACTGGAAACAGTGAACAGTGCTGTTAATCATTCTCTCCCAGAACACTGCTTCAGCACTTTCACATCACTTCCTCCTGTGTGACTTTATTATTCTGGGTGGTAGAATTATTGTATCACTTCTCTGTCCACTGCCATATAACATCCTTCTAGACGGTTGAAGCAAGTTGAACACATTTTCTTCAGGAAATGTACGTTTTTTTTTATTGATTGTATACTTGTCTGTGTGATCTAACTTGATGATATCAATGTCCACACTGTAAACCCATGTCTTAATGTGACAATGTCATTGTTTTTCTGGTAGGTTTAAGATCCTGTGGCTCACACTGTGCCAGCTGCACAATGAGTTCATCATTGAGGTGAGTGCAGACTTAGCCAGGCGATGCTGGCATGTTGCATGCTTCTACAACATATCAGGAATTTTCTTGGACAGAGATATTAAAGAACCACAGGTTCCTGAATACCCTGTACCCGATATGGGACCCGAGTGGGTCCGGATCCAGAATTCTAAATAATGTCACAGGTCTGGGTCAGATCTGATATGATTGTCACAGGTTCTGGTATGTGTAATTTATCTTACTGATCCAAACTCGAGAGAGACATTTTATCAAAAGTTAGGAGATGCTAGGCCAAGGGAACCCATTTCATGAAGCTCCTGGCGAACCGTTCTTGTGCTGACGTTACTTTCAGAGGCAGTTTGGGAACTCAGTAGTGAGTGTTGCAACCGAGGACAGACAATTTTTTCTATTAGCATACACTCATTTGAAGGGGTGTCCACATACTGCTGTATATATAGTGTATCTCTATTAGAATACACTCATTTGAAGGGGTGTCCACATACTGCTGTATATATAGTGTATGAAGGGGTGTCCACATACTGCTGTATATAGAGTGTATCTCTATTAGAATACACTCATTTGAAGGGGTGTCCACATACTGCTGTATATATAGTGTATCTCTATTAGAATACACTCATTTGAAGGGGTGTCCACATACTGCTGTATATATAGTGTATGAAGGGGTGTCCACATACTGCTGTATATAGAGTGTATCTCTATTAGAATACACTCATTTGAAGGGGTGTCCACATACTGCTGTATATATAGTGTATCTCTATTAGAATACACTCATTTGAAGGGGTGTCCACATACTGCTGTATATATAGTGTATCTCTATTAGAATACACTCATTTGAAGGGGTGTCCACATACTGCTGTATATATAGTGTATCTCTATTAGAATACACTCATTTGAAGGGGTGTCCACATACTGCTGTATATATAGTGTATCTCTATTAGAATACACTCATTTGAAGTGGTGTCCACATACTGCTGTATATATAGTGTATGAAGGGGTGTCCACATACTGCTGTATATAGAGTGTATCTCTATTAGAATACACTCATTTGAAGGGGTGTCCACATACTGCTGTATATATAGTGTATCTCTATTAGAATACACTCATTTGAAGTGGTGTCCACATACTGCTGTATATATAGTGTATGAAGGGGTGTCCACATACTGCTGTATATAGAGTGTATCTCTATTAGAATACACTCATTTGAAGGGGTGTCCACATACTGCTGTATATAGAGTGTACTACTTCTCTTCTACAGTATCAGGCGCAAAAGCTCCAATTCCTAAGTTGTAAGTGATAATATCAGGAGGTTATTTGTGGTACCTATTTACTGTCCCCTGCTCCTAGATCCACTGCTCTGTCCCTTGCTCCTAGATCCACTGCTCTGTCCCTTGCTCCTAGATCCACTGCTCTGTCCCTTGCTCCTAGATCCACTGCTCTGTCCCTTGCTCCTAGTTCCACTGCTCTGTCCTTTGCTGTTAGCCCAGTTAGAGGACCTCAGCCCACGCCAACCAGTGGGAAAATGTTACCTTTCTGAAAAGATTTGAGACTCAGAGCAGAACACCTGTTCTTCTGACAGCCAGGCTTCACTTGGTCTAGAAGAGTGTTAACTCTATCTCCCTTTTAGCCCTCTCATCCCTCGTTTCTTTCTCTCTTTTCTTCTCTCCTCAGTTCCTTCCCATCTACACTCCGTCGGAAGAGGAGAAGAACAACCCTGCTCTGTTTGCTCACAACGTCAGGCGCCTGATGGCCAAGTGAGTCCTGAGACACACAGTGTAGCATGGTCTCCCATAGGCCTTCACAGGGCCTGCAAGATGCCTCAGCCTAAGGCGGCCAAGCTTAGAAACACAAGCCTAGAGACAGGAGGATACTAGAGAATGGGTGTAATGTGTGTGGGTGGTGTGTATTTAAGTTCAACAGCTTCTAATATTGTTTGTTGATTCACATTTTGTGGGCGTGTACATATACGTACAGTATTCTTTGCATTAGTAAGCGGGTGTACTGAAGTGTGTGGGTGTACAGTGTGTGGGTGTACAGTGTATATTCGAGGGTTAGGTATTTGCGTCCGTGGCTGTACATTATTTAAGTGTGTGGGTACACAACAAAGTTTACTCTCCTCATGCTCTAGTCTAACTGTCTACTGTTCCTCAGGGCTGTAGGTGGCCTCAACACAGACTACTGGTTAACTCATGCTCTAGTCTAACTGTCTACTGTTCCTCAGGGCTGTAGGTGGCCCCAACACAGACTACTGGTTAACTCATGCTCTAGTTTAACTGTCTACTGTTCCTCAGGGCTCTAGATGGCCCCAACACAGACTACTGGTTAACTCATGCTCTAGTCTAACTGTCTACTGTTCCTCAGGGCTGTAGGTGGCCCCAACACAGACTACTGGTTAACTCATGCTCTAGTCTAACTGGATACTGTTCCTCAGGGCTCTAGATGGCCCCAACACAGACTACTGGTTAACTCATGCTCTAGTCTAATTGTCTACTGTTCCTCTGGGCTCTAGATGGCCCCAACACAGACTACTGGTTAACTCATGCTCTAGTCTAATTGTCTACTGTTCCTCTGGGCTCTAGATGGCCCCAACACAGACTACTGGTTAACTCATGCTCTAGTCTAACTGGCTACTGTTCCTCAGGGCTCTAGATGGCCCCAACACAGACTACTGGTTAACTCATGCTCTAGTCTAACTGGCTACTGTTCCTCAGGGCTCTAGATGGCCCCAACACAGACTACTGGTTAACTCTCTCCTCATGCTCTAGTCTAACTGTCTACTGTTCCTCAGGGCTCTAGATGGCCCCAACACAGACTACTGGTTAACTCTCTCCTCATGCTCTAGTCTAACTGTCTACTGTTCCTCTGGGCTCTAGATGACTACCCCACTGTTTCCCAAACCGGTCCTTTTGACCCTCAGCTATTCCACATATTTGATATATTCCAACACTAAGCCCCTGATTCAACAAATCAAGGACTTGCTGATTATTTGACTAATTGAATCAGGTGTGCAAGTTTTGGAATAGATCAAATGTATGAAACGGCTGAGGGTCACGAGGACTGGTTCTGGAAGCACTGGACTCTGGTTAATACTCTATCCTTCCTCTCCAGGGCCCTGGACATCCCCATCACTGACTACTCATTTGAAGACTGTCAGTTGGCCATGGCTGAGGGTCAACTCAGACTCCCGGTTGTCACCTGCCTGCTGGAGTTCGCCAAGCTGGTCCGGAGACTGGGGTGAGTTGGGGTCAATTCAGGATTCAATTCAGGCTTCAAATTGGGATTCAATTCAGTCAGTTCATGTCAATGCATGAAGTGAGTATTCTGGAGAACTAGTCTAGACCAGAGTTGGTGACTTCAGAGTGTTTAATAGTCACATGTGAAGTACAAGGTTCCAGGTGTGATTGCAGGGTTCAGTGTTTAATAGTCACATGTAAAGTACAAGGTTCCAGGTGTGATTGCAGGGTTCAGTGTTTAATAGTCACATGTGAAGTACAGGGTTCCAGGTGTGATTGCAGGGTACAGTGTTTAATAGTCACATGTGAAGTACAGGGTTCCAGGTGTAATTGCAGGGTTCAGTGTTTAATAGTCACATGTGAAGTACAGGGTTCCAGGTGTGATTGCAGGGTTCAGTGTTTAATAGTCACATGTGAAGTACAGGGTTCCAGGTGTAATTGCAGGGTTCAGTGTTTAATAGTCACATGTAAAGTACAAGGTTCCAGGTGTGATTGCAGGGTTCAGTGTTTAATAGTCACATGTGAAGTACAGGGTTCCAGGTGTGATTGCAGGGTTCAGTGTTTAATAGTCACATGTGAAGTACAGGGTTCCAGGTGTGATTGCAGGGTACAGTGAAACTCTTAGGCTTCGAGGACTAAATGAAATAAAATAATGAAAATGGAAATAAAAACAACAATAGAAATAGAACTATATATATCATAACAACTGTAGTTATAAATGAATAAATATATGTCCATTGGGGTGGAGTCAGAGTAAAGGACTGTTGAGGGGGGATGACCATAGGGGGAGCAGCCATGATGCTCCTGTAATGCCGGAGTGATTCAAAAGGGGAGAACAGGCCGTGGCTGGGGTCACTGATGAGCTTCTTGGCCTTCCTACGACACCTGATGTTGGTGTCCTGGTGGGCAGGCAGTGTACACCAATGGTGCGGTCGGCTGCACGTATCACCTTCTGAAGAGCCTTGCGGTCCGCGGCGGTGGAGTTGACACACCAGGCTGTGATGCAGCCTGACAGTATGCTCTCGATGGTGCTCCTGTACAACACTGTGAGGGCCCTCGGGGACAGGCTGAATTTCTTCAGCATCCTGAGGTTGAAGAGTCTCTGTTGTGCCTTCTTCACTACGGTGTCCGTGTGGTTAGACCATTTTCAGCTTCTCTGAGATGTGTACGTCGAAGAATTTGTAGTTAATGACCATCTCCACGGCAGCCCCATTGATGAGGGTTGGGTGTTTCCAGCCTGGTTCCTCCTGAAGTCCACAATCAGCTCCTTTGTTTAGCTAGCGTTGAGGGAGAGGTTGTCACCTGGCACCACACTGTCAGAGTGCCTACCTCCTCCCTGTAGGCTGTCTAGTCGTTGTTGGTAATCAGGCCTACTGCTGTTGTGTCATCAGCTAACTTCATGATAGAGTTGGAACTGTGTGAGGCCACACAGTCGTGGGTATACAGGGAATACAGGTGTGGACTGAGGACGCACCCTTGTGGGGCCCACGTGTTGTCGAGGAGGTAATGTTGCCTACCTTCACTACCTGGGGGAAGTCAGGAAGTCCAGGACCCAATTGCATAGGGAGGAGTTCAGACCCAGGGCCGTGAGCTTTGTAATGAGTTAAGATGACTAGCTATCTGGCTAGTGGAAGCTGGTTGAAGCTGGTTTTGTGTGAATGTGTTTGTCTTAACCGTGCAGCAGGCTTTGTATTAATGTGTTGATGTTACCTGGTCAGGTTGAACCCCAGAATGTAGAGACTGTATTAATGTCTTGATGTTACCTGGTCAGGTTGAACCCCAGAATGTAGAGACTGTATTAATGTGTTGATGTTACCTGGTCAGGTTGAACCCCAGAATGTAGAGACTGTATTAATGTGTTTATGTTACCTGGTCAGGTTGAACCCCAGAATGTAGAGACTCTGTATTAATGTTACCTGGTCAGGTTGAACCCCAGAATGTAGAGACTGTATTAATGTGTTTATGTTACCTGGTCAGGTTGAACCCCAGAATGTAGAGACTCTGTATTAATGTTACCTGGTCAGGTTGAACCCCAGAATGTAAAGACTCTGTATTAATGTGTTTATGTTACCTGGTCAGGTTGAAGCCCCAGAACGTGGAGAAGGTACTGCAGGAGTTTGGGAACAGAGCCCGGAAGATGGAGGGAGAGAAGCTGGGTCTGGAAGATTTTGCCCATTACCTAGATGTCCCTGTGTCAGACATGCTCAGAGACATCTTCTCCCTCTTCAACGAGGTAAGTAAACACACACTGAATTTAATATCATCCCATTAGGAGCTTTGCAGGCCTACGTTACTAGTAGGTCAACTTCCAAAAACTCAGAAAACAGAAACATATGTTATCCCTATATTGTGTAAAAACCGGTTCAGATATTAGATTTAGATATGTGCTTTGCTAGATAATTTCTAACCAGTACATTTCCACTCCTGCCTCTACAACTCTCTCACTCTTCTCTGTTCGTCTCCAACAGGAAGACAACGGGATAGACATCAGAGAATACGTCATCGCCTTATCTGTTGTATGCAGACCTGCTAGAACTCTGGAGACTATGAAACTGGCCTTCAAGGTACGTTCTGCTCCAGCTCAGATCATGCTCTGTCAGGGGGCTTTCAGAGGGCTTACAACCACTGATATTTCAGACATTTTCCATTTGAGAGGACATACTAATGACATATGGTGTGAGTTGTAGATATGAGAAGATGTTCTGAGTGTCAGCCGGCTCAATGGGTGTGAGTGAGATATGAAGGGGTCAGGGTCATCGTGCCATCTAATGTGTGTTAGTTATTATTTGCATATATCCCAGATGTTTGAGGCGGAGGAGGACGGTGCGATCACAGAGGCTGAGTTGGCCTGCATCCTGAAGACAGCGTTAGGACTAGCTGACCTCGATGTCTCACGTCTCTTCACTGCTATCGACACAGAGGACACTGGGAAACTCACTTTCGGTAAGAAACCACGACTGCCCCCTTCTGTTTAGCTGCTCTTGGAGGATACGTGTGGGATGATTTTGGAACGCAACAAAGAATATGTCAAAGTTATGTTGTTTCTGTAATGTCTAGTTATTTTATTATTTCATTTGTAAAAAAAAAATTGGATTGTGCCTATCTTTGTAAATATGTTCTTGTTTCCTAGTGTGTTAATGGTGTGTTACTGTATTTAACTTGGAATAACCTTACCTTTGTGTCTGGCGCCCTCCTGTGGTGGTAACAGACAAGTTCAGGAGCTTTGCAGAGCAGCACCCAAACTTCAGTGAGGACTACCTGTCCACAGACAACATAGGCCCGAACGGCTGCCCTCACCAGCCCAACACCACGACACCCAACGCCAAGCCCCAGACCAATGGGTTCTGCCCTGACTTCAGCCCGCCAGACAACCACCACAGCACAACGACGGACGGTTCAGTGAAGAAACACAACTGAGTCTGTTAGCCATCTCAGAATCCACCTCTCCTGGTGAGAGAGTGGTGGTGTCGTTGTTGTTGATGGGCCATATGTATGGTCAGTCAGAGACACACACACACACACACACACACACACACACACACACACACACACACACACACACGAGAAATGTAGCCCTTATTAACCATATCCATAACATTTATGCAGTCAATTTTATCTTGGTGATCTGACATTCTGTATTTGTTCTGAGAGAGGAACATTCATTTCAATGCCAGAAGATGTCTAATGATGATTGAGGAGAGAAGAAGCGTGAACTCTTAAAGGAAAGCACTTATTAAGTTTCCTCCATGTTGGGGTTTGGGTGTGTTTATAGAGAGAGAAGACACAATGTTATTATACCATAATGATGTTGTCTTTCTGGACAAAGTAAATTGCTGCATCTTAAATGGCACCCTATTCCCTAGATAGTGCACTACTTTTGACCAGAGCCCTATGGGCCCTATATAGGGAATAGGGTGGCATTAGAGACTGATCCATTGTTCCTGTCTCCTCCATGGACACATGTTTTCTTCTTAACACAACCCTCCCCTCTATTTTTCCAGTCAGATATACAGAGCTATTTTGAATGTCAAAATGTATTACTATACTGTTACGGACCAAAGACGTTGTGAGTGTGCGGTTAACTTTAGTAAGTAGTAGGTAGTGCCCAGAATCCAACCAGCCATGAATAAGGCTTTAATGGAAAACAGAACTGAACCAGCCGTAACTAAGGCTTAAATCATCTTAATGTTTTGCTGAATGTTTACCTTTTTTATGGTACAATTTCTCAACTATGAATTTAGTTTTTAGCATACAGTGGCCAAAATAAAAAATTTCTCCAGAGAAAAACCCAATATCCAGTATAGTGTCCTCATGAATTGCATTGTAATAGAGCATGTTGTTACATTATTATAAGTTACCCCACTCTAACCCATCCACGCTCCCATTTCAAACTCAACGTTGTGTTTAGCCTAAGCTTACTACTACTTGTTGGGGGCTCGTTTTAATCTCATAACTTCTCATCTTTCATATGTGACTAAATGTCTTCCATTTTTTGTGTTTGTTCACGTCATGGAGTCAACTGTATACTGTAGATAATCAACTGTATACTGTAGTTAGTCAACTGTATACTGTAGATAATCAACTGTATACTGTAGTTAATCAACTGTATACTGTAGTTAATCAACTGTATACTGTAGATAATCAGCTGTATACTGTAGATAATCAACTGTATACTGTAGATAATCAACTGTATACTGTAGTTAGTCAACTGTATACTGTAGTTAATCAACTGTATACTGTAGTTAATCAGGAGGCTTTATAGTGAAGCAATATTTTACATCATCAACCGCCTCGCAAGTTCTCATTTTGAAGAGTTCAAATGATATGTGTTTTGAATATTCCAAATGCGGGCATTTTGTGAATTTTTGGTAATACGTGAATAGTTTTTATTTCACTGCCTGCCATGAGAAAAATGTGATCTTCTGTCCTGTGGATTGTGCTGATGCTGAAAGTTCTCTTGATCTGGTTACTTTGTTTGATGAACTGATTACTCACACACAGACCAAAATATATTGTTAATATAACTGTTGTTGTTATTATTATTATTATTATTATTATTGACTGCTTAGATACTAAATGCATATTTTAAAACCCAATAGCCTTGAATATATCTATCTATCTATCTATCTATCTATCTATGGTTTTCATGATTGTAATAAGAGAATGTATAGACTATCTGTCATCTTAAAAAGCTCCTCAAAACACTGATAGAACCATGTACTTAAATCATGATTCATATATGGTTTTCATATCTCTGACCCTTGTCAAAGTGTACAGGTTGAATTGAACAGAGTTGTGATAGTTGTGTGTATTCAGCCTTGAGGTGCGCATCCGCTGCCATATGACAGGCCTTCACACCAACCTACCCAGACTGGATCTACAAATCACCACCACGGTTACTGTATCTGTTCTCCATGAATATGTTTACCGGTTTTTATGTATTTGTGCTTTACATTGTGTTCTCTCTTTTTGAACCAGTTTTTCCTGAGGAAATGTGACGTGGTGAACTGTTTCTTCTCATGTCATGGTTACTGTGGCCATGCTTGTTCTATTATTATGTCTCATATGTTATTAAATAGACTACAGAAGAATAGAGATCTCTGATTGGGTGGCTTGTTCACCCCTTGTTGTTGTAAAGAAACAGATCTGTATACTATATTTAGCTCAGTTTTCTAGAACTGAACGTCTCACGATGATGATTCTGAAGACAAACCGTAAGAGCTGATATCTTATTTATGCTGCTGTCTGCTGCTGCTGTGTCCCACACTGAACTGAAGACGGAAGATCTACCTGTGTAATGTGTGTTCCTCTGGACTGGTACCTAGCTAGCTGGCTCTCTGATGATTCCTCTGGACTGGTACCTCGCTAGCTGGCTCTCTGATGATTCCTCTGGACTGGTACCTAGCTAGCTGGCTCTCTGATGGTTCCTCTGGACTGGTGCCTAGCTAGCTGGCTTTCTGATGGTTCTTCTGTGTGGACCAGGATCATGCTGAATTTGCTGTTCTTTCTCTCTACATGTTGTCTATTTTCTCATCTGAGTTTTATTTTGATGTATCTGAACAGTGATTTACAGCAAGATACTTTGAAATTTCTGTTTTGGGAAAGCTATGATGATGTCATTTGTCAATGTGACACTTTAATAAAAAAAAGAATAGAATTTAACACCAGTGTACTTGATGTTATTTCTGTGTTTCTTCATGTAACGCCGTCATGCTGGGCTCTATGTAGACTGGTGTTCTATGAGAAGGTTGAAAATGATTGTTGACAAACGGCACACGTGTCTCTCTATTGAGGCCACAACTAACCACCGATAGGGGAAGTCTGTCTGCATTGCCATCTTGAGTGGCAGCTCTCTTCTGTTGAAATACAATAACACAGAATTATATCCTAAATTATGTTTATTTAATCCAGTAACAGGGAACTCTTTTTATATTGTGTCCTGAGGAAACAACCTGGCCTAAGGGCAATTTGTAGGAATTGGTACGTACATTTGTTTCCCTCCATTAAGTATGATATATTACGTCATATTAGGTTATGTTATGAATGGAATAGCGGTTGTACAATATCATACAAAATAGATGATGTATAGTATTATACGTATTTTTCTGGGACCAGGCTGCTTGTTGCTTCATGACAACAAAGGAGAATTACTTGGAAAATGTACGTTGTTAATTAGAAGAACTAACAACAAAGGTTAGGAGACTTTACGTATCAGGTTAGGTGAATTAGGTTAAGGTTAGAAAAAGGTTTCGGGGAAGGGTTAGCTAAAATGTTACTGTTTGTAACGTAACATACAGATCATACTTAATGTAGTTCAGATGGCCACCGTGAGTCCAGTCTGGAGGAATGTATCAACGGCTCTATGCCATCCCCCAGTCATTTCACATCAACCTACAGTATTGTTGATCAGAGCTCTCCAAACTCTGCCCAGCCTTTGAAATCATTATTTCCCATTTCTACGATGGTTCCTGATGATACATATGCAAATACACCACCCTTCATTGACAGTCAACGATCAACTAATTTACTGGTGCAGGTTGTCCTCCATTAACAACATGCTAACAGCTGAGGACGTGTTGTTGACATGTTGTAGATGTGCTGTCCCTCTGAAAGCCCCGCAGTCAACTTCAGCATGGTTATGTTAAGACCATAACTCAACGGTTAAGACTGTGATTTAATGATTGTTAACCTTAATATATCTCCAACTCAACTCCGTAATATCCATCACGGTATCCATCACTGTTACAGGGCCTGAGTTGGATTGCCTTAGAGCAGACACAGTGGCGCCGTCCCAAATGTCACCCCATTCCCTATATAGTGCACTACAAAATAAATGCACTAAGAAATAGGGTGCCATTTGGGACTTAGCCAGTATCATTAGATCTCAGAAAAATGCTTGGTGCTGTTTGCATGGAAAGAAGAGCTGGGAGAAACCACTAGCTTTCATCATGTATAACCTGATCCTAACCACGTCACTCTCAAGTTACTGTAAGGTACTGTGAATTATAACCTCATTCACTACTGTAAGGTACTGTGAATTATAACCTCATTCACTACTGTAAGGTACTGTGAATTCGTGGCAGCAGGTAGCCTAGCGGTTAGAGCTTTGGGCCAGTAACTGAAAGGTCGCTGGTTTGAAGACCCGAGCCGACAAGGTGAAAAAAACTGTCTGTGTCCTTGAGCAAGGCACTTAACCCTAATTTGCTCCAGGGGTGCCGTACTACTATGGCTGACCCTGTAGGTAGGCCGTCATTGTAAATAAGAATTTGTTCTTAACTCACTTGCCTAGTTAAATCAAAATAATTCACTACTGTGAAATATAATATCATTCACTACAGTAAGGTACTGTGAATTATAACATAATTCAATACTGTAAGGTACTGTGAATTATAACCTCATTCAATACAGTAAGGTACTGTGAATTATAACATAATTCAATACTGTAAGGTACTGTGAATTATAACCTCATTCAATACTGTAAGGTACTGTGAATTATAACCTCATTCAATACTGTAAGGTACTGTGAATTATAACCTCATTCACTACTGTAAAGTACTGTGAATTATAACCTCATTCACTACTGTAAGGTACTGTGAATTATAACCTCATTCAATACTGTATGAGCAATTTGCATACACTCCAGAATGTCATGAAGAGTGATCAGATGAATTGCAATTAATTGCAAAGTCCCTCTTTGCCATGAAAATGAACTTAATCCCAAAAAAACATTTCCACTGCATTTCAGCCCTGCCACAAAAGGACCAGCTGCCATCATGTCAGTGATTGTCTGGTTAACACAGGTGAGAGTGTTGACGAGGACAAGGCTGGAGATCACTCTGTCTTGCTGATTGAGTCAGAATAACAGACTGGAAGCTTTAAAAGGAGGGTGGTGCTTGAAATCATTGTTCTTCCACTGTCAACCATGGTTACCTGCAAGGAAACACGTGCCGTCATCATTGCTTTGCACAAAAAGGGCTTCACAGGCAAGGATATTGCTGCTAGTAAGATCGCAACTAAATCAACCATTTATCGGATCATCAAGAACTTCAAGGAGAGAGGTTCAATTGTTGTGAAGAAGGCGTCAGGGCGCCCAAGAAAGTCCAGCAAGCGCCAGGACCGTCTCCTAAAGTTGATTCAGCTGCGGGATCGGGGCACCACCAGTGCAGAGCTTGCTCAGGAATGGCAGCAGGCAGGTGTGAGTGCATCTGCACGCACAGTGAGGCGAAGACTTGGAGGATGGTCTGGTGTCAAGAAGGGCAGCAAAGAAGCCACTTCTCTCCAGGAAAAACATCAGGGACAGACTGATATTCTGCAAAAGGTACAGGGATTGGACTGCTGAGTACTGGGGTAGAGTCATTTTCTCTGATGAATCCCCTTTCCGATTGTTTGGGCCATAGGGAATACACCTTGTCCGGAGAAGACAAGGTGAGCGCTACCATCAGTCCTGTGTCATGCCAACAGTAAAGCATCCTGAGACCATTCATGTGTGGGGTTGCTTCTCAGCCAAGGGAGTGGGCTCACTCACAATTTTTTAAGAACACAGCCATGAATAAAGAATGGTACCAACACATCCTCAGAGAGCAACTTCTCCCAACCATCCAAGAACAGTTTGGTGACGACCAATGCCTTTTCCAGCATGATGGAGCACCTTGCCATAAGGCAAAAGTGAAAACTAAGCGGCTCGGGGAACAAAACATTTTGAGTCCATGGCCATTATACTTCAGTGTTACCATAGTAACTACTTACATAAAGATCTAAGAACACTGAAGCAGCAAACTTTGTGTAGACCAATACTTGTGTCATTCTCAAAACTTTTGACCACGACTGTAGTATCTAAATCTTATGTCCAGGCAGTAAACATAGCCTATTGATATGCAGTACTGACTTTAACTGTATGTCATAGATTTTACTTGAAGATTTGACATACCCTAGATACTGAATTGAGGATCTTTTATGAAAGACCAATGGCATGGAGTTACTCCTTCATTTATTCATGTATATTTTCTCCAGAGAAACCAGGTCAGTAGCAGTCAGTCAGTCAGTCAGTCAGTCAGTCAGTCAGTGTACCGAGCCATAGAACCAGCTCCAGGATTGTCTGGGGCCACTGGCTTTAGCCATGACTCCATGGAGAAAGAATGTACCATTGTTTCCCTGCATGTCAAGCTGTCTCTCACTCACACTCACACACACACTCACACACACTCACACACACACACTCACACTCACACACACACACACACACACACAGACACACACACACACACACACACACACACACACACACACACACACACACACACACACACACACACACACACACACACACACACACACACACACACACACACACACACACACACACGCACACAAAAAAAAAATAGCAACTATAGAATATATGCTGGCAGCAACACAAGCCACGCCACAACATAATAATCCAGTCTGTCTCATGGAGGACACTTTATACAGTATGTCTGTCTCATGGAGAACACTTTATACAGTATGTCTGTCTCATGGAGGACACTTTATACAGTATGTCTGTCTCATGGAGAACACTTTATACAGTATGTCTGTCTCATGGAGGACACTTTATACAGTATGTCTGTCTCATGGAGGACACTTTATACAGTATGTCTGTCTCATGGAGAACACTTTATACAGTATGTCTGTCTCATGGAGGACACTTTATACAGTATGTCTGTCTCATGGAGAACACTTTATACAGTATGTCTGTCTCATGGAGGACACTTTATACAGTATGTCTGTCTCATGGAGGACACTTTATACAGTATGTCTGTCTCATGGAGGACACTTTATACAGTATGTCTGTCTCATGGAGAACACTTTATACAGTATGTCTGTCTCATGGAGATCACTTTATACAGTATGTCTGTCTCATGGAGGACACTTTATACAGTATGTCTGTCTCATGGAGAACACTTTATACAGTATGTCTGTCTCATGGAGGACACTTTATACAGTATGTCTGTCTCATGGAGGACACTTTATACAGTATGTCTGTTTCACGGAGAACACTTTATACAGTATGTCTGTCTCATGGAGAACACTTTATACAGTATGTCTGTCTCATGGGGAACACTTTATATACAGTGGGGAGAACAAGAATTTGATACACTGCCGATTTTGCAGGTTTTCCTACTTACAAAGCATGTAGAGGTCATGCAATAAAATGCAAATTAATTACTTAAAAATCATACAATGTGATTTTCTGGATTTTTGTTTTAGATTCCGTCACTCACAGTTGAAGAGTACCTATGATAAAAATTACAGACTTCTACATGCTTTGTAAGTGGGAAAACCAGCAAAATCGGCAGTGTATCAAATACTTGTTCTCCCCACTGTATGTGCTTGGTAAAGACTGCTGAATCAATGGAGTGCTGACCCTTGTTTCCCTGTGTCGTAGAGAGATCCTATCAGTGAGAGCATGATACAGAATGGAACCATCCATCAGGTTGTGTCCCAATTGGCACCCTATTTCACCCTATTAGGGCTCTGGTCAAAAGTAGTGCACTACATAGGGAATAGGGTGCCATTTGGGACACTGTACCTGTCTGTTAGTAGCATGATGAGATGGTAATAGTCATGTATCACATTAGGACAGGATCCTCCTCTCAGTCCCCTGGACCACAGGTGTTGTGTTACAGATACAGGGGCTGTATCCCAAATGCCACCCTATTTCCCATAAGGCTCTGGTCCAAAGTAATGCACTATGTAGGGAATATGGTGGCATTTGAGATGCACACAGAGAAACAGTCCATTGGATTACTGTTCTGCCCAAGCCTATTCACACCACTTCTATCCAGCCATCAGGCCATACCACATCTATCCAGCCATCAGAGCATACCACATCTATCCAGCCATCAGGTCATACCACATCTATCCAGCCATCAGGTCATACCACATCTATCCAGCCATCAGAGCATACCACATCTATACAGCCATCAGGTCATATCACATCTATCCAGCCATCAGGTCATACCACATCTATACAGCCATCAGGTCATACCACATCCATACAGCAATCAGGTCATACCACATCTATCCAGCCATCAGGTCATACCACATCTATCCAGCCATCAGGTCATACCACATCTATCCAGCCAGCCATATAGCTCAATATGAAACCATTTGTGATAGGACGTGGTGTGTTGATTGATGAGGTTTTTAAGAGACTGATTGTGGCGTTTAGATTGTAATGTAAAATGGTTCTCATACTGTGACCTGGTGGTTCATCACAGCCATGGCTCTCTGGTCCTGAGTCATTAACAATTATACATCCATCCGTGAGTAACTCTGGTCCATAATCACTCATTCACTCAGGACTTATTTATTCATGCAGGTCTGTATATACATACAGCGGGTGAAATAAGTATTGAACACGTCACCATTTTTCTCAGTAATTGACATTACATTTTCACCAGATGTTGGTAACAACCCAAGTAATCCATACATACAAAGAAACCAAAACAAATAAGTTCAGAAATTAAGTTATGTGTAATAATGTGAAATGACACAGGGAAAAAGTATTGAACACATGAAGAAAGGGAGGTGCAAAAAGGCATGGAAAGCCAAGACAACAGCTGAAAACTATCAGTAATTAAAAAGCAATCCAGCCCCCTGTCAGTGCAAATTAATATCAGCTGGTTGAGTCCCAACTGATGGCCTACAAAAAGGTCTCATTGCCAAGGTGTCACACAAGACACAACTCATGATGGGTAAAAGCAAAGAGCTGTCTCAAGACCTTCGCAACCTAATTGTTGCAAAACATAATGATGGCATTGGTTATAGGCGCATTTCTAAGCTACTGAATGTTCCAGTGAGCACTGTTGGGGCCATAATACGGAAGTGTAAAGACAATTATTTCACCATAAATTTGCCTCGACCAGGTGCTCCTCGCAAGATTTCTGACAGAGGAGTGAAAAGAATAATCAGAAGAGTTGTCCAAGAGCCAAGGACCACTTGTGGAGAGCTTCAAAAAGACCTGCAATTAGCAGGTACTGTTGTCTCAAAGAAAACAGTAAGTAATGCACTCCACCGCCATGGCCTGTATGCACGCTCACCACGCAAGACTCCATTGCTGAAAAAAAAGCATGTTGAAGCTCGTTTCAAGTTTGCTGCACAACATTTGGAAAAGCCAGTGAAATACTGGGAGAATATAGTGTGGTCAGATGAGAGCAAAATTGAACTGTTTGGATGTCATAATACACACCATGTTTGGAGGAGAAATGGCACTGCACATCACCCTAAAAACACCATACCAACAGTGAAGTTTGGAGGTGGGAACATCATGATGTGGGGCTGCTTTTCAGCAAATGGTACTGGCATAATTGAAGGAAGAATGAATGGACAAATTTACCGAGACATTCTTGACAAAAATTTGCTGCCATCTACCAGGATGATGAAGATGAAACGAGGGTGGACATTTCAGCAAGACAATAATCCCAAATACACAGCCAAGGAAACTCTCAATTGGTTTCAAAGAAAGAAAATAAAGCTGCTAGAATGGCCCAGCCAATCACCTGACTTAAATCCCATTGAAAATCTATGGAAAGAACTGAAGATCAAGATTCATAGAAGAGGCCCACGGAACCTTCAAGATTTGAAGACTGTTTGTGTGGAAGAATGGGCCAAAATCACACCAGAGCAATGCATGCGACTAGTTTCTCCATACAGGAGGCGTCTTGAAGCTGTCATTACCAACAAAGGCTTTTGTACAAAGTATTAAATAAATATCAGTAAGTGTGTTCAATACTTTTTCCCTGTGTCATTTCACATTATTACACATAACTTAATTTCTGAACTTATTTGTTTTGGTTTCTTTGTATGTATGGATTACTTGGGTTGTTACCATCATCTGGTGAAAATGTCATGTCAATAGCACCTTTGGAAATATATTTACTGAGAAAAATGGTGACTTGTTCAATACTTATTTCATCCGCTGTATTCATGTACAGTTGTTATATCATATCACGTGCAATATTGCTAGTAATTCTTGGACCTAACCTACGTAGGCATTCACTCAGGAATGCATATTAGTATCCTGTCAGTTGCACCTTTTCTCATTGTTTTTAGTATATCGAATGTGCAATACGTGCAGTTATCTGTAATTAAACCCTGCGCACTAAGGACTGTATTTTAAGGGAATTACTATTATTACCCCAAATTATATCATACACACATTTAGCTATTAAAGTATCTCTTCCTGTCATTTACCTGTACAGTTTCTGTAACCATGCAACATTTTCACTTACCTGTTCATTTAGCCAGTCTGTCTATTAAGTAAACTATTATTACCCTCGCTCATATCATACGCATTTTTAGCTACTGAAGTATTTCTCTGTATAGTATAGGTAACCATCCAACATCTACCAATGTATAGTGTACATATTCAGCCAACCACCCATACTATGCAATGTCTTTTTATAGCTTTTTTTTGCACTCCAGATATCTTGTATTTCTATACTTTTTCATACTGCCGCTCAATGTATCATGTACCGTGTATCTGTCTTTTCGTTGTGGCATTTTGCACCTGCCCTGTGTTTTGTTGTTGTAGCTGCTTGACAATGAAATTTCCCCCCCGGGGATCAATAAAGTACCTATCTATCTATCTATCTATCTATCTATCTATCTATCTATCTATCTATCTATCTATCTATCTATCTATCTATCTATCTATCTATCTATCTATCTATCTATCTATCTATCTATCTATCTATCTATCTATCTATCTATCTATCTATCTATCTATCTATCTATCTATCTATCTATCTATCTATCTATCTATCTATCTATCTATCTATCTATCTATCTATCTATCTATCAACATCAACCTGGGAGGGTGTGGTATTATTGTGCTGTTGCCCGTGTTTGGAGATGATGGAGGAGCTTAGTGTTGGCATTGATTGTATTAGGGGCCTGTCAGACATTAGAGGCAATGAGATGTACTTTCCTAATGGCAGGTTGGAACAGACACAGAGCGGGTGTGAGGTTTACTGGGGAGTGATATGCACTCATAGAAAAAAAATTGCTATCTAGAACCTAATAGAATTCTTCGGCTGTCCCCATAGGAGAACCCTTTTTGTTTCCAGGTAGACCCTTTTGGATTCCCTTTCCACAGAGGGTTCTACATGAACCCAAAAGGGTTCTATCTGGAAACAAAAAGGGTTCTCCTATGGGGACAGCCAAAGAACCCTTTTGGAACCATTATTTTTAGAAGAGTATGGGAGATGGTGCTACTCATGAGAGGACGGTCATGAGAGGACAGTCATGAGAGGACGGTCATGAGAGGACAGTCAGGAGAGGATGGTCATGAGAGGACGGTCATGAGAGGACGGTCATGAGAGGACGGTCATGAGAGGACAGTCATGAGAGGACAATCATGAGAGGACAGTCATGAGAGGACAGTCATGAGAGGACAGTCATGAGAGGACAGTCATGAGAGGACAGTGAAGAATTTGTAGAAAGTGTGAAGTAGTCCACATAATTTCTACTAAGCATCATCAAGGACCCCACACACCCCAGCCATGAGCTGTTCACTCCCATACCATCTTATTGTTGTTGCATTGTCCAGAAGGAACCTGCAAGTAAGCATTTGGATGGACGGTGTATACCATGCGTATGGCAACCACAGGCCTAGAAAAGGATGATATGTTTTGAAGACCACAGTGATCATCACAAAGAGCTGTGTCCTATAGAGCTGGGATAGCCTGCTGTTTCATCACTAATTGTACTTAATTGTCTAGCTTTTCTTCTCTCTTTGTGTGTGTGTGAGAGAGAGAGAGAGAGAGAGGGAGAGAGAGAGAGAGAGAGAATCAGAGTGATATGTGTGTAAATGTTTTCCATCTATATTTGCACACAGCAACAGGTGGCAGTATGTTGTACTGAAGATATACTGACGATAAGAAAAACAAACATGATCAAGGAAGGAAAGAAGGAGGGAGGGAGAGACAGAGAGAGAGGGGGGGGGAGAGAGACAGAGAGAGAGAGAGAGAGAGAGGGGGGATGGTAGGGAGGGGTAACTAGTGAGAACGAGAGCTAGAGAGGTCGGTGGGTTGGTGTCTCAGCCTTCTAGTGGTCCCACAGATCCCTCCTTCCAGACTTCCAGAACAACAGGTGAAGCGGACCCTACAGGGCAGTCTAGTTCCCAACCCAGAGGTCCACACACCTCCCAACTCAAGACAGATACTCTCCATCTGTCTTTCTTTCTCCT